>OW445484.1:13560766-13601377 GCA_918226075.1 Microctonus brassicae | reverse complement strand
CATTTGTGCTGCCTGAGTTACGCGCGCAATAGAGAAATACTGCACCTGTGATACGCCTTTGAGTAAATACATATTATACATACATATATACATATATATCTACATAAGAGGATAAAGAAGATACGGTGAGAGAGACGAAGAAGAGTCAAGAAGAATACTGAGAGTGTATATAGAGGAGAGAAGTGAAGAGCAAGAAACCGTGTAATTTTACTTTCTACCCGCGTTTGCCCTCAGGACTTCTATGCGCGTCGTTTATATCTGCTTCTGTATTGCAAACATCTATATATATATATATAATTTTTATACATATATATATATCCGTAAACATGTATATATGTATATAAATTGCGCATGAGTGAGCAGCTACTGCGATTACCTTATTCTTTTGCTGTCAGACACATTAGCTCGTATATTCTCTATATTTATATTTATATTTATATATAAAATTCCGTGTGAAAATTATTTCTCATATACAATTTTCTTTGATTATATATTTTTTCCAACAGCGTAAATATTTAGTTTCATTTTATGAAGAAAGAAATATTAAAAAGTACAAAAAGTAACGGACTGTGTAACGATATTTCTGTCGTCATTGCTAACGAGACTGTCTCACAGTTAAATTCACACTTGCACACACGAAGAAAAATAATAATAAATATACTTATATAAATAATATATATATATAAATGTATGTGAATAAAAGGGTCGAGATGAAAAAGAAAATAAATAAATAAATATGAAAGTAAAACTCGTTACTCTGTCAAGTGATTTTCGCACTTTCATGTGCTTTTTTTTTTTTACTAACCTGTCATCGTCGTCGCGTGTTTGCTCATGGCCATGTTGCATTGTTGCTTGTATTGTTGTTGCTGGACTTTACCAATTTATTTCTCAATTTTATTATCATACACGCAAATATGCATGCAGTATATAACTCAAAAACTAAAGTGAGTTGTGTGAAAAAATATAATCCGATTTATTTTTGTTTGTGTTTATATTTTATTTTTTTTTTTATCGTCACCCACACTCGATATGATGAAATAAAATTATTTTATTGCATCGATGTGCGCATGTGGTTGAGATAAAAATGAAAAAATAACATGAAACTACAGTGAAAATAAAAAAGAAAAATAATTGAAAGGAAGATTGTCTCAGATTGTCAAGTAGTCTTTTTCATCGTCTCATCGGATTTGCATCTCATGTATAAATAAATTGTACTTGTGATTAAAAAAAAAAAAATACAACACGCTCTAGCTATGTAGTGAGTGTGTATGTATGCAACAAGGATGATAATAACGACGATATAGTGGTGACACAAAATGTGTGTATTTAATACACATCAGAAAGAGAGCGAGGAAGAGAAGACAATTGAGGTCAATGATTTAAAGCAAAGGTTGAAAAAAAAAAAAATAGAGGCAGGTCAAGTAAAGTACGCGCGATAGAATTATCTATTACTATATATATATATATACTATATTATATGTACCTACTATTGCTTTTTACCTTTCTTTCATCGTCGACGACGTTATCGCGTGACCACGAATGATCGATGTGTTGTGCCGGCTTAAATAATTCAATGATTTCCGTTGTATAACCTCAACTTTTCTTGCGGTTATGTATATGAATGTATGTATATCTATACTTAAATGTCTTTGGATAAATGAGCTGGTGTCTGAATAATACTTGTATAGTTTGCGTAATCTCTTTGCCCTCTCTAACATCTTCAAAGTCGTCACTCATTGTCAAAATGAACGCGCTCAATCATATTAAAATGAGAGATAAAAATCTTTACATTTATTTCTTGACTTGGATTAATCAAATAAATAATTTTTTTAATTTATATTACATATCAGAGTTATGTGTAGGATTGTATTTGTTATATGTTTTAGAAAAGATTGGGATTTTTATGCGAATATATGTTGATGAAATTAATTTTATATTGCTATTTTTTTTTTTTTTTTTTGGTAGAAAATTTCATTGTGAATTTTAGCTGATTGATAAATTTTTGATATATTTAATTTGACGAGGATATAATGAGATTTGAAACTTGAAAATTGAATATATTGATCAAATATTAAAATTTGTAGAGATTTATTGAATTAATTATCGAATGATAATTATAAAAAGAATTGAATTAAAAATTAATTTGATGATTTATATTCTGAAATTTTTTTTTTTGTCGTTTTTCATAATGTGAAAAGAAATTATTGGCATTTTTCAAATATAATAAATAATAAATTATTATATTATTATTGTAGTATTTATCAGAATATAATTATTAATCATTTAATGAAAAGTAATAAAATAATTTTATCATTGTAAATAATTTTTTGCTATAATAAAATAATAAATAATGTAAATACATAAAAAGGTTAACGAAAAAATGAACTTAATTTTCAAGTGTAAACAAATTATATATAAAATAAAAGATTTTAATTTAATATTTATCCAATTGAAAAAATATTTTTTCCATTTCACTATAAAAAAAAAAAATATATTCCAATAATATTAACCAAATTAAAAATCAAAATTTTATAACACATTAAATTTCTCGTAAAATATCGATGAAACTATTGAGAATACTCAATTGAATTTCAATTGAACGTATCAAAAACCATTTTTTTATTCGCTTCTTTTGAATGACAAATGTTTGAAAGTGTCTCAAGCTCTAGATGCATTTTACTTTCATCTCGATATTATTGATAAACGATAAAATCTGGTTTAGCAAAGAGCTATAGCATTGGCGGAGATTGAAGAAAACAAAAAAGAAAAAAAGAAAAAATGAGAGAAGCGAAGGCAGAGTAGACGTCGTCGACGTACCATAAATCCCATGGCATTTCCATCCGACGAATCGTTCGACAAACCATCTCTACCTATACCTACAACACCTATACCCCCTTTATTTCACTGTATAGATAAATCACACGCTACAAACCGTTATGAGACTGTTCACCGAGCCATGGGTGCACGATCATTCGCGAATTAGGGAATTGAATCGATCGGAATTGCGCCTCGTTGCTTCCTCGGGAAAATAATAACAACGGGTATATAAATTTTCCTCTTTCTCTATCCTCCATAACTGTATCTGCATGCCTACACTAGGGGTTGAATATTGCAAATCGTCGTTTGCATTTACATACACACACACACACAAAATGTTTATGTGAATATAAATATCAACCGTGAAAATTAATATTTCATTTGTGATATCAACGACGCGACACTGAAGCAATATAAAATCATATTTTATATATAGTCGTGGCTATCAGTACAGAAGAATTGTTTATACAAATTAAACCGCAATTGTTAACAAAAATTCATTGTTATTAAAATTCATAAATATATAATATATTACAATATGTATGTATATTTTTTTATCGCTGTTTTTTTTTTTTTTTTCAGTCACAAATAGATAAAATAATTTATATGCGGTTTTGGAATGTACGATGTGTGGGAAAATGAATGAAAATGTGCATGAATAAACTCGCACGAAAAGTAATATTATTTATATATGAAAGAAAAAAAAAAAAAAAAAGTCCTTTGGGATTTTTCTTTTCTCCCCTACGACTTTCTCAAATGTATATGTAAATTTGTAAATATACTTATTCTTATATATAATATCTACGCACACTTTACTTGAAGACACACGTGTGTTTTTTTTTTATATTTTTTTTTTTTTAAATGAAAATAGTGAAAGACGTTGAATTATTTACAGACATTTTGCCCTCAATTTTTCGTGTACTCTTTTGCCTTCTCTTTATAATGCCACAACCAATAATAATCCACATACACCCCCTGTATGTATACGCACATAAAAGTCATCGTTGTTTTTTTTTTTTATTATTATTTCTTTTATTTTTATTTTATATATTTCAGATAGTGCACTACTTGTGGATTTATTTGCCTTTCATCTTCAACGCAGAGGCAAATTGTATCTGTCATAGATGTATAAAAGCGTGCCCTCATATATCTCACTCTTTTCCTTTTGTTTATAGTTACTGATATATATTCTACATGTATTATGATAAGCCTCTTGAAAGAGAGAAACATTTGCCATTTGATAAAGGCTTTTGCATGCATACAAATGAGAAAAAGCCTCGAGCAAAATTACAGTCAATTTTATCGTTTTACTTTTAACATATTTCAGATAAATTCTCCATATGTTTTTGATTCCTCTATATATTATAACTAAAATATATTGCCAAAAGACATCACGAAATCAAACAAATAAATAATATAAAAAAAAAATAAAGAACAATTAAATTAAATATAAAAGATTTGTCAGTTACAAAATTCTCTGTAAATTCGATCTCAAAAATTTCTATACACGTTATGAAAATATTTAATACTATCAAAAGTACTCTGGAGATATTGATAAATAGTTTACACACAGAAAATAGTAAAATTATTAAAATTATATTGTGAATAAACCATCCAAAAAAAATTGATATTCTTATAAATAATCAAAATCTTGGACTTGATACAAGTCTGAAAATGTTTAAGTTTAAATTTGAAATTTTCTCGCTGTAAAATTAATCATCCAAACAATACCTCAAGTTAACATTTATAAAATTAAATTATATTCCAATTTTATTGTTCAATTAATAATTCAATTAAACAAATAAAAAGTGACGTTATTAATTTAAGATTGATGAGTTTATGTCTAAAAATACCCGAAGATATTCAATGAAATAATTTTGAATAAATTAATTTGTTATAAAACAATGACAATATGTCCAAAGGCAATAACGACAATGAACCAAAGTGTAGAATGCGTTCAATCAACAGTATAGGACGTGATGGGGTGCAAGCTGTGCACATTTGTGCCTGTATGGACACGTTGATAGCAATATACGACAGTAGGACATGAAGCAATAGCAATAAGCCAGTTTCAATAGCAATAATACTGCACGAAGAAGAGCCTCGGGGTTACATGCACAGTCATGACAGTTATAACACTAACTCATCAACAAACTCATTTATATAAAATATATTTATATACAAATTTAAACAAGGTGTCACTTTATATATTTGTCATTGAACTACACCCATCAACTGAATAATAGTGGAAAGAAAATGAAAATAAAAATAGTAAAATCGCACAGAGAGAGAGAGAGGGATCAAATGGGGAAAATGGTGGATATTTATATTTATATCATGATGATTGACCGATTTGAATGTGACATATACCAACCCTCACGCACGATTATTAACGTGGATATGATGCAACCGACATGTTTATATATGCATCTATGTATTGATACATGTAGATGATATCACTGTGTGTGATAACGGTGTTTTATTAGTTTCCACTCGGTCACTCGCCTGATCATGACACAATCAGATTTTCAGTATACCAGACTGTCTGTCACGTTATCTTTTGACCATTTCCAATTTTTATTTTCCAAATATTTTTATAAATTTACTCAAAAATTTTTGTATACATTCTTTTATTTTTTACAATTGTAAAATTACACAAATTCTATTTATATATAATAATATAAATTTTTTAACAGAATTTGTATATAAAATTTCAGAAATATTTCTATATATACAGATTCATTTTCTTTATTTTTATATTTAAATAAATATAAATGTATTTATATAGTTCTCTAAAAGGATTAAACTTTTCTCGTTATTATTATGTTTTTCATTTATTACCCAACGTGTATTATTCCCGCGCACTTGCAAGCTCAACTTTCTTCATGATTTATTAAGACTATATCTTGCTTATAAAGTCTACGACTATACTATTCTCAAAAAAAAAAAAAAAAAGAATAAAACAAAAGACAATATCCCGCCCCTGTGTTACATACAATTTCTTTTTCTCCCCAAAATCTTCTCGTATTTGTCCTCACACAGACACATCAAACTCTCATGGTCCCCATCGCAATAACTGAACGAGGTGCTCGACTGACAATAAAAGAAATTTATTGCTACAAGCAAATGTTTGATGGATAAAAATAAAATGAAAGAAATAAATAAATATGAGAAAAAGTTTGGTAAATTAAAATATAATTTTTTTCTATAATTTAAAATTTTATTTTTTCTCCTTATATATTCTAAATACATATTACATATGTATACATATACTATACTATATGAGTGTTGTCGCTTTTAGATATATGTCTGTCTCTTTCTCTACCAACTCGACATAGAGTGATGGACGAGCAGCGCGAGTCTCCGTGCACGAGAGTAAATCGCACTGGGACTGCAGTTATGCAGACTGCCTATGCGTCACTCTCTCAGCATTATACAGCCTTGGATATATAGGTTGATCCATAGCTGTATACATATATGTATACAATTGATAATGTATGAGTGTAGAGAAACGTGGCCCTTGGGAACGACAACGTTGAACAAGGGTGGATACACATTCAGACATCTAACATACATACAACGCAAAATCGAGAGATCTATACACCCTCTAATATCTTTCACTATCACTGCTACGAAATTATATTATCTTCACACTATGTACATACATTAGAGTGTGTATATAACTTTCTTTGTAACGTTGATGGGTGTGGACTCGATAATTCGTGACGAGCTTTTTGTCGGATTATATTTTATTATAATTTAAAGAGCTTGAATATTGAAAGGAGAGAAAAAAGAATTAAATTATTTTTTTATTTTATTTTGCATGATGGAATTGAATGGATTGATTATGTGTGTAATTAAGGGATGGAGGATTATATTTGTGAATGGTGGTATTAGTAATGTAAAAAAAAAATATTATAATGTTGATTTGGCTTTATAGTGTTTATTGTAAGATAATAATTGATGTCAAATCAATAAATTTCACTTTAAAGAAAATTTGTTGTCAATTATAATCAACTTTCACCTTTCCAGCTATATAACTCGGAAACAATTGGTCAGAGAGCGTTTGCTGTGAGGAACTTTTTTGTAGCAAATTTAATGCCCTACAAAAGCTGTGTATTCATTTTTTTCAAAAAAAATTTTTAACTATCGAAAAATCGAGTTGAAGTCGAAAAAAAATTTTTTCTTGTATTATTTATATGGGAAATTGAATTTTTGAATGAGATAAGTCTCCAATTAACTCTGAATTTTTTTACAAGCAGGAATATTTTTTTTTATTATATAAATTATCAGATTTTCAGGTACAACAGACAAAAAAAAATTTCACCTAAAAATGAAACACTCTAATGCACATATGTACAATATACATAGCGCAAAAACTCATTTTGATACTGTGAAATGAGACATGGATGAGGTGGATATGCGTAAATACAATTTGGGGAGTTGACTGCGAACATTGAAAGCTATTGGGGCAGGGGTAAAAAAAGCCCGAGCGATGGTAAACATAAAGAGCGAGAAAAAGAAAAAAAAATAAATAAATAAAATAGTATGTATAGTGAATATCCGATGGAGAAAGTTGAGTGTGGCGCAGTAGATTCGACCCGTTTCCAGTCGGACGACGGTGAACGCTTCAACGAATCTTTCAAGTCGAATCACACACACACACACACACAGCGAATGACGAAAAGAGTTTGAAAGTAAATGAGATAGAGTAACACAAGTGACAAGAGAGAAAGGGAAACATAAAGCATCGAATGAAAGTACACATATACATATATAGAATTTAATGTATATAAAAAGCTCTCGATACTTTTGGTATTGAGAATTAAATGAAAAACGAAGTATGATCAAACTGCTCTGCAGACTCGCAATTTTTTCAAGCATACACCCATCGTTCAATGGAAGAAAACTAGTTTTGAAACAAACATCAATATGTGAATAGTTATTTACATATATACATATTTATATACATGCATTAAATAAATATATGAGTATATAAATGCATATCATGTTTGAACTTGTAAGAAATCAGTTTGAAAATGTAAATAAATGTATTGGTTGTAAATTTTATTATATAAAATGTCTTTGAGTAAAAATAAAAATACCCACTAAATATATATAAATATGTATATATGTATATTATGTACATAAGTATACAATATATATATATATGCAAGTTGTATATATGAATGTGAAAGGAAAGAGTCACGTTTCAAATGAGGGATTTTAAGAATGATTTTAATTAAAATGCACAAGGACGTGCGCGCTTGACAAATTGCCTTGAGACTATGGCTATTGTATAAATCAGTCTCTCCATCCCTCTGAATAGAAGTAACTTTGTTATATGTAAGTATTTCGTATATGCATTATATTATATACATATTGTATTGTATATGTATATTCAATTTCATACGAAAGAAAAACTCACCGGACATGTCCGTTTGCATGTCCAAAATGCCAAGAGATGTTACATTATTATTTCTTTTATTATTATTATTATACTGCTCGTTTGCAAACGAGGGTAAGATTTTTCTACAAGTCACAACTCAGCTTGACTAAGCATTAACTGGAAAATATAAATATATATACAGTATATATACTCAAGTTAAACTTTCAGCGCATATATCATTTTTTTTTTTTTTTGTCTCTTTGGAGAACGGGGAAAATAATTGTTATATATCTGCGCGTAATCACGATGAGACGTTTTTTTTTTTTCATTTTCATCTTTTTCATGTACTAGGGGAGGAAATATTTACATAGAGAGAAAAAGGAGAGGGAGACGTGAATCGAGAAAAAAAAAACTACAAATCATTAATCAAGTCGTTTTTTTTTTTTTTGTTATTTTTTAAGTAAGAATTATTTATATACTTTCAATGATTGCGACTTTACGAGGATGAAATACAGATAGAAGGGAAAAAGAGAGAGTAAAAGTAGCTTTTGAAATAATCTAAAGATAAAATCTTGAAATAGCAAATGCCATTGTTGGATTTACCGGAAGAAAAAGATTTAAACGTGTTCTTTGCATTATACATACAGGTACTATATATATTTTTTATTCAATGAATATATATACATATATATGTACATATATAAATTGAAATAAAAGAAAATCTACAAGTCCGTCTTAAAGTCAACCAGTTTACGAAAATGAAAGGCAAGTCATTCTTCAACACAAACAGAGTTATATAGAGAGATGTGATGAGGTGTGAGGTTAAAATAAAGACATTACGTCTTGAACGAAGACAATAGTTTGAACGAGAGTGGCTTCTTAGCATCTGAGATTGCATTAGTCAAATTCTTATTCGTTGCGCTGTAGTCCGAAGCGCATTGACAATGACAAGCGAGTGAAAATGAAGAAAAAAAAAGATGGGGAACGAGAAAGAGGCAGAGAAGTAAATCGGCCCTGGGGGGTTGAAAGCCCAGACACGTAGGAGAGTGTGAGAGATTTCTCGAGGGGTTGCAAAGCACTGTGCCAAAGGGTGTGTGCGTGTATATGCCTGCTTCAACTGGGCTTCGTACCAACCATCGCGTATAGAGAATGAAAGAGAGAAAGAGGAGAGAGCTTGCAAGCATCGCGATGTAATGCGAAACTAAAACAGAATTATCTACCACTCCGTCGCTCCTCTCGTGCCCCAAAGCGAGTAGAAAGTGGAAGCGCCCCAATGTTGGGGTGCATTTTAACAGGAGGCAAAGAGAGGAATGGAAAAAAAAAAAAAAATGAAAAGGAATTGAAAGAAGAGGAGAAAAAAAAATATAACGGAAGCGAACTCTCTCGTTCAATGCCCATAAAATTCTACCCATTGGTTATATATAAAGGCTTTTCTTTTTTTATTATATATATATGTGGATGATATTGATCCTCATACGAATTTTCTCCACTGTTCTATGTATATATATATGTATAAACGACCGTTTCCAAGTGTTTAATTCTCAACTTTCCGATGAAATTAAATTTTGAAGAATGAAAAAAAAAAAAAATGGAATGAATTAAAAATAGATTAGAATATTGCGCAGCTGATGAATGTGAAAGTAATTATGAGAATGGAATGGTACTTGAAATACGAAAATTAAAGAAATAAAAAAAAAAAATTAATAATAACAATAAAAAATAATAAGAGACAAAAATATTAAAAATAAAAAAAAATGTGTAGATGCGAAGCCATCATGGATTTCTTTTCACTGCTTTTTATTGGAAAAAATAATGAAAAAAAAGAAAAAATAAAATAAATAAAAATAATTTCCACCCTCAATCCAATGAAATTATTACGTCTGTCAATGTTGGAAAGCATTGTGGATTGACAACGTTGTCATAGTCGTCGTTGTCGTCTCGTCTCGTCGATTGAATTACCGTTTCACGCAATATGCAAGAGTGTGGGGAAAAAACTCAATTCCCATTCTTCATAGGCATATTATATTTTTTTATTCATCATTATATTTGATAAATAAATACATAACTAAATAAATAAATAAACAAATACATACATACATCCATATATACATTTATTATATACATATTAAACTCTTCACAATACATGAATTCATAATAACGATTTTTTTTTTCCCCTGCATAGTGACTATTTTACTCGACTTTACAGACAACGATATCACTGTCTGCAAAACAAGAAGTGAGGCATTTCCTCCCTCGTATATATCCATCTCTACGATTCTCACCACCAATATTGACATCAATATTACCTCAACCCTATCTCATTTCAATGATATCAATAATAAACACAACATTCATATATAATATATACTCTATACCCATTTCCGCTTTGAAAATTAATTCCCCCAGTATTTTATACCATAGATCCGACGTATAATCAACAGGAAGATCGAAGAAAAAATAAAATAAAATATTCAATTAACTTCAACGCAGCATAAAAAAAAATTATACATGAAAGAAAAAAAAAATATTTTTAAGACACTATTGATTATAATATAACATATAACATATACATACACATATACATATGTATATGCATGTAGAGTTGGAGCATATGCGATGGAGACTCGCACGTATACTCAATATATATTTCTATCTTGTACGCACGCGACGCTACTCGTTCGTACGTGCTTTCGTACGACTCGATAATGAACTTATCCCAGTGCGGCTACACACATATGTACCTATGTATATATTTACTGTTTGAATGTATGTGTGGGCGCAAGTGGGAGCAGATATAGTGAAGAGTGACGCGGGGTGAGATGAAGTTCCGGGCGAGTAACAAGCACATTGAATACTACCTTGATTGGAGCCACGAATGCTGGCAGCGATACATCGATGCTGGTATTCGCTTTAGCCTTCGATTCGATTACGTTACTATGCGCAACGATCAAGCGACGACGACGACGACGACGACGACGACGACGCGAGTGTACATGAAAAGAATCATGATGATATTCATGCATGTGGGATGTTGAGAAGCCATAATAAAAATAAAATAAAGATATTTTTCTTCATTGAACTTTCGTGTGTGAAAAATAAATATTTCATTATCGACTCAAATAATTATGAATATATTTATTTATATTTGTGTATTAGAGTATGCCATTTTTAGGCAATTTGTTTTTTTTTTTATTGAAGAAATAGACTGACAATTTGTTGTTTGCTTGTTTGAAGCTCTTAATTTTAATATTTAAAGGTTCGTCATCGTAATTTTCATTTTTTTATTTGAATAACATGGGGAAAAATTTTTTTTTCTTTGGATTTTTGTAGCTCGGTATTTGTGAATGATGGAAATAAGCTCATAGCATATTTTTATAGGGAATCGAACGCTCTACAAAAAAGGTCTCTTACTTTTTTTTCATAAAGATAATTATTCTAAAGATATTCAACCCCAAAGTTATAAATGTATGAAATGTTGACTTTTTTCTTATCAAATCGATACTAATCACTTTATTATTCTAATAAAAAAATACTTTAATAATTGTAGTTATATTGTTTGATTTTGTTTATAGACAGCATAATTTCTATTGCTTTGAAATAATAATTAAATTTATTTAACACAAGTTATAAATAATTTTTTTACAGTAAATAAAATAAAGAAAAAAAAAAAATCTGACACGTGAGTATTTTTTTTTTCACCTCTACGAAAATATTAGCACACTAAAACCAGTTTTCTGATTAAAAATAATTTTTAAGACAAGAATATTGTTCTTTATAAATATTAACAAGCATAAAAAAAAAAAATATCTTTGTCTGCATTTAAATTCAGGGAAGTAAATCATAACATTATTTTGTTGTGATGATTGATGATTATTTGATATTTGTTTCAATATTATTTTTTTTTATTAATTTTTTATTTTTTAAATTGTAGATTGTGATGGATAACTTGGGTGAATATACATATTTATTGTAAATGGTATAATATATTGTATATATTTATCAAGAAGTAAAAGAGAGTACTTTCTTGAGTAACAATTTTACAACACAGACATTATGATCCATGACGCCCTTATTACACAGCTCCGCAAGCTGCAGCAATGCAGTGTATTTCAATAGTGTATAAAAGCAACGCTCAATACACACCGCGATCCCAAGCACTACTACTATATCGTTAAACAAAGTGATTTATGAGCGCGAGAAGAATATATATAGGTGGGAAGCGTAAAAAAATCTTCTCGACTCTCTCTTTCTTTCACTATTTTATTTCTCCTCACTTCACTTTATCATTAATGTGCCTTAAATTTATATATATAATTCACAATATATACACATAAATATATTCCAAATGGATTTAATTTAATAGTAGGTGAATTTCACTTGTGATTAATTATTTATTATCGTGATTGGTTTGCACGGATATTGAAATTAATTATCAAATCTATTAATGTTGAATTTATTTAATGACAAAACACTGCCAAATTAATTATTATATTTTAATTAGAAATAAAATTGATTAATAAATTATTTATCTTAAAGAAATTTATAAAATTCCCACGATAAAGTTTTGTGAATAATTATTTTATTAACACCATATAAAAGTGTGTACTACACATTTTTTTATTATTATTTAGAGCAAAAGTGTGCCTTGATAAAATAAAAGAATAAATAAATAAATGGGATTTAAACTTAAAGTTATTATAAATTAATTGTGAATTATATATTGCACTTTATTTTCCCTCTATCAATTGTCTCTCATTCAACCGTACAATTATTAATTTTATTCAACTACAGTTCGTGAATTCGTCGGCGCCCCAAATTGTCCACTTAATTTCTCGCTTTCTCCGTCTATCTTTCTCTCTAAACAAGTTGTGACCTGTCGTGCATGAAACTCGACGGAGAACTGACCGAACAACTGTCGCACACATTAAACTCAAGCACAATCAGGAAAATAATAAACCTCTCGCTTTGTTATTGTTTACCCTTGACACAAATTCAAGCACTGCAAGCGCATAAACATTCCATTAACGTGACAATGCATAAATAAATTAAACATATTAAAAAAAAATAACAAAAGAATGATAATAACATATACACTTAAAATTATAATTACATTTTTATTCATACAAACAAATAAAAATGTATATTAATATTTTTAAATATATCAAAAGAATTAATATTATTTGTAAACACAAAAATTAATATTGTATAAAATATTTTCCCGTATAAAAAAGAGAAAAATCTGTGACATTAACCACCAATGGCGCAGTAGGTGACACAACAGATAAACGAGGAAAATTTACATAATCCTATATTCACTATAATGACATTTACGTCTGGGAGCGTCTCACCACAACTATTGTTGCACTACTGCATTCATATATTCACCACACATAACAAATATATCCAAATAAAATTCGAAAAATATAAAAAAAAAAATAGATAAAAAATAATTTATCATTATCTCCATTGTTATCTTTATTTTTATTATCATTTTTACTTTCTAAATGTGACGAAAATGCTCGAAGCTAAAGAATAAATAAAACTAAAAAATAAAAATAGTAGAAAAATAATAGAAAAAAAAAAAAAAAAAGAACAAAATTGAACGAATCGAGGAGATAAAATCAAAGTGAGAATAGCGAAGAAAGAAATACATATATATTATATATGTATATACATATATATATATATATATGTATATATGTATGTATATGTATATGGGTATATGAGAGGACAAAGTTCTCCCTTGGGCTGGCAATCTGACAGTGTATTTGCTACACGTATATACGTGTGCGGTCGCCTCACATAAAAGATGCTAATCTGAAACGGTAGCTCTCGCACTGCCGTGAGTGGAGCAACCATTGTATGTGCGTATAGAGATATATTTACGTATATGTATAATAAGCATGCATGTGTGGCTATGTGTAAATGTTCGCCAACTGTTCACTTGCCTGGAGGAAAGCAAAACGAAGGAGATCCGGGGAGAAGATATTGGTACAACCCCCATTCATGGAAAAGAGAAGGATGTGATGTATATATGAGAGTTAATGTAAGAGTAAGAGAGATTATGCACTCAACGAGGACTCGTTAGTTTCGCTAATAGACGCACGAGGGAAGCGGAAAGCAGCTCTCTCACTGCTACGAGTGTGATAAGCAAAGCGAACGACCCGCGTGCGCAGATCAATCTCTTTTGCATTCAAGCAATGTTTAACTCCATTTCCTGTTTTTATATGTATATCTATTTATATATATGTATATATATGTATATAAGTATGTATATATGTAAGCAAATACATATTTATTTACGACTTGGATATATGTATAATAGTTATTTTATATTTGTTTTATTCTAAAACGTTTTTGTATCAGATCATTCAACTCGAAATGATTAAATTGGAGTTTTTGTTTTTTTAGGAGAATTATTTTGTTGATTTGTTTATGGGTTTTGGGTAGTGTAGTTTTCAATGAATATATGTATATTTCGGGATAATAATTAATTAATGGGTAAATATAAAGTAGTATTTAATGATTGGTATAGAGAAAAAAATTTAGAAGAAATATGTGATTGAAATGTTTTTTTTTTTTATGAATAGATGGTTTTACTGTTTAAATTGGAATAATTATTTGTTGAGAGTTGACATTAATGTGAGAGAATTACCTGTGAGATTATATATTTGTTTGTAAAATACAATTTGGGAATGTAATTCAATTAAAATCAGTGTGTGATAATGAATATAATTAATCATTTGTTAAAAACTGTGATTTTCATATTTTCAACTAACGAAATATTCATTTGTACGGAGTTATTCATTGGATTCAAATACAAATTTATTTCATAACATTGAAAACTAAATTATTCCCTCAAATGAAAACCTCCATTTATATAAACTAAATTAATTTCACACAATTTTCTCAATTAATGCTCAATTAAACTCAAAAATAAATACAAAATCTCCATTCAATTAGCAAAAAACACCAATGAAACTTCCCCTAAATAATTCCACTATTTTTCTCTCACAAACCCAAATGTCAACACAACAATAAACAACTCCACACATCAAACAATTTTTTCACATTAAATTTCAAATTTAAAAAAAATAAATCCCGAGTTCTCAAACGATTTAAAAATAAAACATTCGTCCCAAAAATATCTATACATTCATTTACACATCCCTACATATACATACATATATACAAATATACCCACATTATACATACAATTTACTTCGCAACGGGACGCGCGTGAATATTCACAGTGAAGAATATAGAAAGAGCAAAGGATAAAGTGACGATGAGTTGGATGCAAGTGTGCCTGAGCTAATGGATTCGCAAAGCGTCATGTTCACCAACACTTTGAGAGAAATACGCAGCATATACATATACATACATATATATATATCCTGCACATCGTGATATCCATATACAAATATACATATATACATATACAATACTTACCCAGACACATAGAAACAAATCTATTCCTCTTTCTCTTTTGTTGTCGTGTCTCTTCACCACTCACAGTTCTCTTTGCTCCACTCGACCCTATTGTATGTACATATATGTATACATGTATATGTATTGTATGTACATATATCTATCTCTATACGTATTACATGTTATAATCGTCGAAATAGTAGACGGGAGAATATTACACGTGCCCTCAAGCTCTACAAACTCACGCCGGAATTAACAGCTGAATTTCAAATCGTTGGATATATATAAATTTATATATATATAATATATATATACATATATGTGTATATATATATTAGTGTGTATATATGTTTATGAAACAATTTGAAATTCAACTGCAATATAAATCCAAAATAAATGTACATATATATACTTTAATAAATTTAAAAATGTTTTTCAATTCATTTTTTATTATCTCAACCAATACGCGTGAAAATATTTATTTTTTTATTTGAATATTGTTGTTGTGACATCAAGAGCTTTTATTTAAATTGGTTTTTTATGTTTATACATTTATCTATGATGTATAGTTTATAAATATATATGTATATATTTTAGTTTTACATTTTGGAAAACGGAAATATTACTAGAGGAAAAAAAAAAAATTTTATAAATATTATCTATCGTTAGTTTCGTGCATTTAATATATATTTTTTTAATTATTTATGTTTTTTTTCCCTCGTTTATTTCGTATCAATTTTATCTTATCGCGTTTGAATATAAAATTGCAAATAGTAATTTTTCATCAAAGTCACGTAAACAAATGAAAGAAAAAAAAATTTATTCAAAAAATATAAATCAAAAAAAAAATCTTTTTTTTTTTTTATTTTATATAAAAATATATCCTATACATAAATAACTATGTTACATCAAGTAAAAAAGTTTTTTACATGAATGAAAGTAAAATCATTGCATGAATAGACTGACAAATAACGCACGCAAATGCCATCGGCAAAATTCATCCCTTCAACACATAAAACGTGCACATACCTATACATATAAATAAATGTACATATATACATATGTCTACTGTCAACACATACATATATCTATATACGTACCTACGAATATTTCATACAGTTTCATACCCAATTTTGTTGTTATATGACACGTGGACGCGTGCGCTTAAATATATCCGTATCCTGAAACTATATTCGATGACGCGCATTGCTCGTAACCTGTTCGTACACGCAAAAGTCGATAACGCACATCATGAAAACGTGAAATATATAGCTGAACGTGAGAGCAAAATACTCATCTATATGATAATATATAACAGAGAATTTAAATTAACACGAAAGCAATTGTAGAACTTATATAGAGATAACGCTCATTATAGCGTGTCTTAAAACATTACGAGATTGTCGCTCTTAACGAGATGTATTCTACTGTATGTATAATATATAAATAAGTATATACATGTATTGAGTATATACTGTATATAAATGCTCACTCAATTACGTCAACGATATACACTGCAATAACGATAATTCTCCTTGAAAATAATTTTTTCTTTTCATCTTAATATCATTTTTATTTCGATCAATTGCAAACGATAAAAAGCTTAATCGATCGTAAAGATCGAATCATTGATCGCATATATTTCTCTACTTTAAACGAATGAATTCGTTCAATAATAATAATTATTTTTATTTTTATTATTATCATCGTCAACTGTACATAAATGCATGTGCGTTATTTACGTTGATGATCTCAAAGTGGTGGATAATATATAAATGAAAAATCGTTAGGGGAGTTTGAATTGTGTTGGGAATTATCTGGGCACGTGACTCATACTACAATTTTCTATGAGAGTGTGATGATCACATCTTTTCATTTTATTTCATTCAAAAGATTATCATAAAATAATTATGTTTTTATTCTTTTTAATTTAGATATTTATTTATTCATTTTATTTATTTATTTTTTTTTTAATGTAGTATGCACGTGTGTGAGTCTATGGCGCTGAAGATATTTGTGACCAGCTATTTACATACTATCCAGCATATATGTTTAGTTATATAGGTGTATGTGTAGGTATATATAAAACATATGTGTATGCAAAAACAGATACGAATCCTACAATTATTCAATGAATACATGCATAATCTGAACATTACGTCTGAAGTTATATGTATAGAATGCACCAGCAGTGTAATCACAACTGTAATACATGTCTAGATACTGTTTGTTATATATGCATTACAGTAAATTTAGTACTTTTGTGAGAGAAATTATTATAATTATGGAAATACGTATGTGAAGTCGATTTAGCTACTTATTATTTGTTTAAGGGGAGTTATGTGGGATGGAATTTTGCATGTACAGAGTTTGGTGAATTCTACTTGGATATCTTTGTGATTCGAATAACTGTGAGAACAGTTATATGAGAAGTGAATTATTGATATAGGTGTTGTAGATATGTAAATATGAAAATGGTAAAGCCAATTTTGGCACACAAAATAAGATCGTAATGTTGAGTATTTAGCTGATTCAGGATTGTTTTTAGAATTTAGTGAAGGAATAATTATTAATTTTTCATTGAATATAGAAAGTAAAATATCCCAAATGATTAATTGAAATTATATAAATTGTTTAATTGATAGTAAAAATATTACTATCAATTTAATTTATAAAATAAAATTCAAAACAAATATATTTAAATATTAATTCGACTATTTCAATTTTATAACATAATTTTTTATTTCTATTCGCATCACGTACTTGAATAATATTCCACCCAGGTCCATCATAAATTTAGTAAAAGCAACATTAAACACACAATAGAAAGAAAAATAAATTTCACCACAATATATAATCGAAATTATTTTCCAAATAATATATAGATAAACTTGAATCGTGTATGAACCTGTTCCCCACATAACGATCATTCATTCAATCGCATGCGAATATATATCTATATATAATCTCTATACTAAAACCAAAAGAGGGGGCCAAAACTAGACGCCCCGACATCATTCCTTTCCAAATGCCAAAAAAGAAAAGATGCACAAGGGGGGGGGGGGGGGCGCCACCCTTAAAACCCATTAACAACACCCCCGTCCGATAATCCCGAGGCGTATGTCGCAATATTCTAAATGGTAAAAAGGGGGCGCCCCATGAAATTGCTTTGCCAATGACACAACTCCCCCCCATTACAATATTCTTTTCCTACAAACATGAATATATATGTATAAGCAACGATGCGCGTAAGGAAAAATTCCGGGGGGTTTAGAAAAGAGGGTTCAGTCATCGGAAGAAATGAATGTATGCAGCAGTGGCGGAAAATAGTTACAAAACAGACGTCACCATGGGGTTACAATGTATATAATCTGTGGGGTTGAATGAAGGGGCAAACAAAAAATCATTCTTGGGGGTGTGAAAATATTTCGGGCGCCCCCTTACAACACTTCTTGCATTATATATTATATATATAAAATGACAGAGTATCGGGATGTATGAAATAGTCGTTTTTAAATCCATGGGGAGACGTCAAGCGAGATTAAGAAGAGTCTCAATGTCCCATGTGTACACATCCGTCTATTTATCACATATATATGTATGTATTACGATCGATATATGTGTATATATAGGTATATATAAGTGTATGTTGGATGTGTCATGGTGAAATGTGCGGTATAAATGAAATGCAATGTATTTATAAATCTATCGGGTTGAATACTAACGGGGATTACATTTTACGTAAAATCATCGAATTTAAACTCTGTTAACTGCAGTAGCGTATGGATTAATACATATATACAATTTAATTCAGCTCTAATTAATGATGAACATCAATAACAATATTTATTTATTGCAAGTTGTCCAGAACCATTGTAAAAATTATTCATTTTATGTTAAATCTAATTATCAATTGTTTCAATTTTTAGTTATTTATTTGTAAGTGATGTTATTATGAAATATTAAAAGAATTTCGAGATGAATGAATTGATTGATTTATTGCATACGATTGATTTTGTATTTATAATATTGTAATGATTTATTTTTTTCAGCTGTAGTGTGATTAAAAAACATTAAATTCTAGATTAAACAGAAAAATTTCAAATTTCCATATGTTTAATTGGATTTTTCTCGAAAACTATTAGCCCTATGATTTTTATTAAAAGAAACATTTTGTAGAAAATTTAATTTCCTACAAAAAAGGTTTTATATACTTTTGCTATGAAGTTGATAGTTTTCGAAAAAAATTCGAAAAAACCATGAAATTAAAGTAAAAATCGGCTTTAACATTTTTTTATCGATAGAACAGTTCACATAACATAATTTAATAATACGCACATATGCATTATATATGTGGATATATGTAACCTATATACCTACAAGTGTGCATATAAATCACTCCGACCATATTCTTGCATTATTAATCAAATAAATAAATAAATCAATATGAAAATAAGTGAATAAAAGAAATAAATTTTATTACTCCTTCAATGTATTTAATTAAAGAAGAAAAAAAAACATATTTATACTTATGCAAAATATCATGGTGACATATAAGAATATAAAAAATAAAAAAAATAAATAAAAAATAAAAATTGACCTTTGAATTTAACGAATAATTGCACAATTGTAATTTTATTTTGTGGTTCAATGCGCGCATGTACACTTCAGTGAGAAGGCAATCATGGGGTAAAGGAGCAGACAAGAGAGGGAAAGAAATATAAATATGTATATACACAAATCGAGAGTATAACAGAGGGGGTTAGTTAATATTTTCTCGTGACTGTACCCGCACACCAGCCACTCGTTACGCCACACATAAACACCAACACACACGGTGTTGTATTCAAGGGGTGGATTTTAATGTTTTTAATGTAATTCCCGCGTTGAGGCAAGTGGAAATATCCCCTCTCTACTGATATTATACACATATATACATATATATTTATTTATTGTGTGATTGAGAAGCTGTATATGAAGTATTTGAAAAATCCGTTACGACACAAATCCCTTGACAATTCGCTTCGTTTTTTATTATACTCAATAACAAAACTTTTTTTATTTTTTCGTTCTAACTCTCTTTATATATCTTTTTTATTTCTTTTTTCTTGTCACTCTCTTTTGATAGTATCACTATTTATTACTTATAGGTGAGGTTTATATCTATAAAAGTGTGTGCACACCCTGCAAAAATGTCTCGTACGTCCGATGCAATTTCGAAAGTGCCTTCAATACGCCACAGCGTAAATCTATCAGCTTTCGACCTTCTACAATATCACTAGCACCTTTCACATGCAACAAAAGTCTCCATGTATATATTTATTTATATTTTTTATTCTATTTTGTTCTTCAGTCATTCAAATAGGACATCACTACATTTACGTCTTAATAAAACAACACAAAACTATATACGTTAATATATAATTTTTCTATCGACTATACATCTCAAGAAGTTATTTATTTACAAGCACACACAAACATATTGTACATCAATCACGAAATAACAATTGTATAATTTATTCATTGATAAACTTAAAATAAAATTTATACCTAAATGTTAAAACAAATATAAATGATTAGATGATTAAATAAATATTATTATTTCATCACGTTGCAATAATTAACATCGATCTCAACCTATGTAAATATTATATATCTATACATATACAAGTGTAATGTGTGTAGGTGGAGAATGAGGTGTACGTTGGCATGATCGAATCATCATTTTATTGGCACGTTGTCGCATAACGATAAATCGTTGAACAGAACTTTGACTGCAATTAGTATGGTAATGTAATGAGAATCAACAACGAACGCACAACATGAGGACACCATAGGTATAGAATACACACACACACACACACACATACACACACCACATGCATTTATATATATTTAGATATTCAGTGGAGAGAACGATGAGAGTTGATCGCGTGTGCGTAAAATTATATCAACTGATGCACGCATTAACGCGTTCACTCACGCTTATATATATATACATTTGTATATATGTGAGGACCACCCTGTACACTTTTGTTTATACATATATATCTATATAATCTACCGTTGAAAACACTTAAACTAATTAAAGCCGGATGTGTAATATATGGTAGTTGTGAAATATATTCATATAAAGTGCAGCCTAGCGCCAGATCATTGAGCATTTTTGATTCTCTATATAAATTATTCTTTTTTATTATTTGTCGTCTGTGTTTCATAAATTTCAATTGCGCCCTTTTGACTCGCGAATTTTATATTATTTTTATTTTATTTTATTCGCTCTGTATATTTTATTTTAATATTTTTCATCGTGCTGCAGTAAAATTAATAATAATTATTGAAAGGGGAAATTTTCATATACATGTGCACTTGTCTCGAGAGATTAAAATATATGATTCATCCTTTGTATTATTAATGCAGATATTCCGCATTGTGTAATATATTCGTTAAATGTATGTGTATATATTTAGAAATATGAAGCGAATAAAACACTGTGTGTGTGTGTTGATGATGCACACAAGATGTTGATTCGTATTGTTGACCGCACATCCACGCCCAAGTGCTAATATCCATGTATATAATATATATATATATCCATGTATGTATGTATGTTTATCAAAGTATGTATATTGTAAAAGTCCCCCTCTTGTCTCTTGCCGCGATTATCATGCCAATATTGTGCTTTGAGAGTTGATCGATGCTTCAGTGTACGGCCAAGGAAGATACGTGTCGTTTCTGAATGTATATATATTTTAATATCTATGTATATGTATATCTATATAACCAAATGACACGTGCGATATGGTAAAGAGGCTCTATACCCTATCTTGTGTGTCATGTGCAACCGCCTCACTATATTATACATAAACATTGATGGGTATATACCGACGCAGAATATGTATATTATGTACAGTTGCCTTTTGTTACTTCGAGCACGCATGTATTTATGTACGTAGGGCTTATTATTTCCGGAATGAAAGGAAATTGTTATTTGACTATTTTGTTCATCTTTCGATTGTCATTTCCTGATGTGTATAAAAGAAAAAAAAAATGCTGCGTTCACGTAGTGTGAGAAATAAATTTTTTTTTCTCTTTGCGAAAAAAATATTGTTATGGAGAAATATTTTATAAGTTATTTTTTTATATTCGTGCGATGTTTTAATTGTTCAATATCCGATTTGGCTCAGTGTCACATGGATTTTAGGGATTATAAATTGTTTATATATAGATGAAATTTTGTAGAATAAACTTTGTTGTATATAGTGAAAAAAAGTCGGATTGTTTTAGCGATAATTTATCAAGAGCTGTGAGCGAGCAGATGGAATTAACTATTAATAGATTAATGATTAAATTTTATATAGTTATTGGATTCAATATTTTTTTTCTTTTATAAGCACAAAGGATCTAATTCTATAAAAAAAAAAAATAATAATACAAGTTAGCTTTAATAAACTTGATCGTACCTGCATTAAAACTGTTGAATATTTTTTTTTTTTATTTCTTTCCTCTGTTTTTTATAGATGAGCTTTGTTCATCGGACAAGGTTTGCATGGCGTATTTGTGCCTTTTTCAAAGCGTGAAGAGCCTTGTTCGACAACCGGTTGGTAATTAATAATTATATCCGAGTGAGGCTCCAGTAAAAGTTATAATTACGCTATGAGAACAATTAACAACGCGGGAAACTTCTCGTATATAGTTCTGAGTGAGGGTGGCACCCAAAGTACAATCCCTTCTCGTTTCAATTCTCCGCTCCTTCCGGTTAAAACTCAAGTACAGCTTGCAAGTGAAGCATCACTACTACAACTACACATAAATGTAAATTTATGTATAGATCATACCTACTACCAATACCGATAAGTTGTCTCTCTGTTTTTCCTTTCTATTCGCGACAATTCGTCAAACTTTCTACATATTCCCAAACCAGTTTAAACTTGCGATCCTTTAACTTGAATTTTTTTTTCTCAAGTTCTTTCATCCCTTCTAACTCAAGACTATTGTTCTGTAAACAAGATATAAAAAAAGAAACTTTATAATTTCAACTTTACTCTTTGAAATTGTGTCAAAAATTATTCTCCACCAAAATAAAATTAAGAATAAAAAATTCAAGAAGAATTAACTGATGTACTAATGCCTACATTAGGGTGTTTTATTTTTAGACGATACTTTTTTTTTGTTTATCGTACCTGCAAATCTGATCATTCATAAAAAAAATATACATATAATTAATTAGAGGCTTAGCGAATTCAAAAATTCGATTTTCCATATAAATAACACGAGAAAATTTTTTTTTCGACTTCAACTTAATTTTTCGATAATCAAAATTTTTTTTTTGAAAAAATGAATGTACAGCTTTTGTAGGGCATTAAATTTGCTACAAAAAAGTTGTCCACTACAAATGCTCTCCGACCAACAGTTTTCGAGTTGTAGAGCTGCAAAGGTCAAAGTTGATTATAATTAACAACAAATTTTCTTTAAACTGGAATTTATTGAGTTATACATTAATTATAATCTTACAATAAACGCTAGAATGTTAAATCAACAATATAATAGTATAAAAAAAATTTTTGATTACCAAAAAATCAAGTTGAATTCAAATAAAAAATTTTCTCGTGTTATTTTAATGGAAAATCGAATTTTTGAATTTGCTAAGCCTCTAATTAACTCACAATTTTTTTTCAAACAGGAATATATATTTTTTTTTTATAAATTATCAAATTTTCAAGGATCACAAACAAATGAAACACCCAAATTTACATGTATCAATTATCATTATACACAAAAATGCCTATGTAATAAGGTACACAAAGATGCATACACAGATAAATAGATTTATTATTTATACAAAATATATTTGCACAAACAAACTATTCTCATCTCCTGTTCCATTGGTGTTCTATCGCGAATGCAATATTAGTAGGGAGATGAGAGAGTCAGAAATAATAATATTTGTGGAGTACATTACATTCATTGCGTTATATTCAAATGCTTTGGTCTCTCTAGAATATAACCTGTGCAAGTCTATCTCATCATGTGCATCTGCCGCATATTTTGTCGATGGTTTAAGTTGGCCATACCATGATACAAGTGTTAGTATAACCTCTACTACTATCCACAACAACTAGTGCTTCTAACTTGATACAACATTGGTGATATAGCTGATGTATACGAAAACCAGGTGCATAAAACCAATACAGTAAAGATTATCACAGTGTAAAATGTAGACATACATATATATATATATGTGGATTTGCAGCAAGCACGAACGTGTTTTCTCTTGCCAACTCCCTAGGTTATAAAATACACACTGAATCCGGGTGAAAGAGATGAATATCTTGAGTTCCCTCTTGCTCTCTTGTCTTGCAACGACACGAAACTGGCCGTGAACTTTAACGCCCTCGAGTGTTCTCTTTGCCTCTCTCTAACCGTCTTTTACAAATGTATGTATATACATATATGTATGTATATATCCTGATAATCTTCACTGTGCCCTGAAAATCCACTCCCATGGGCATTTTATCTTACCGTCAACGCGACTTCGATTAGGTTTATTGTATATTATACACCCTCTCTATATTGAAGAAAATAAAAATCCACTTGCGATATTCGCATTTATTGCAGGATAATAAAAATTTATTTTTATATAATACTATGTATTGTATACACAACGATACATATAACTAACAATAAGTAGGAAATTTATTAACTGTTAATAACGATTTTTTATTCAGCACTTTCAAAAATTTTTTATTTCATATTAATAATATTTAATGATGTTTATTGATATTTATATTAAATATCAATATTTATTAAATTAATATGTCAAATATTAATGATTATTTCATCGATATTAAATATTAGATATCAATAATTAACTTTTGTTAATAGAAATTAGAATCAATTTGTTTATTTGAATTTAAAATTGCGAGGTTTATTAAATAGGAATTAAGATTTTTTTATGGTTATAATTAACCTTTATATGGCGTTTTTAATTGATTAAACGTTTTTTAATATTCTCTAACAAACAAATAAAAATTATATACGTATATATTTTAATTTATCAATTGATCAAACTATTAATTTGTCGCTGTTGATAATATCAATATAAAAAATTGCCTTTAGGTCGTATCTAAAGTTACATACATACGTAAATACATAGATACATACATATAGATATATATATATAATATATATACAAGATAACTTTCTCATCTAAAAGCGCATATATGCATTTTATTAATTATAATTATTAATAAATACCACACAACTATATAGCATCGGATTCTCCATCATCACAAACATATTATTTCTTAATTACTAATACGCTTTATTATTAACTAATAAATTTCCCCGTTCAGTCAAGAATAATTTATTAAAAAAAAATAAATAATCAAGCTTCTCAACACGACATTTTAACCTTAATAACTTTCACATATTTATATTTACAGTTGTAGAAAGATTTTGTTGAGATTAATTCATTTTAATTTTGATTTAAAATAGGATTATTTTAATTTTTTTATTTTTAAATAAAACATTTAAGTTTAATATCACGGTGTATTCATCAATGCAACTCTCACATTACCGTAGATATATTATTATATATACCTGTGTGTATGAAAGCAACTACTTAACATTCATCGATGCAACTCACTGATTGGCTATTAATTATTCTCGCTTCGATACATCGGACAAGAGTAACGATTACCGCAGCAGTGTATCGTCGTACTAGTGTTTCCTTTACACCCATTTGTGTGTGTGTGTATATCCATCTGTATTAGCACACACAGAGGTATCTACCCAAGAGTTTATAGATCGTAGATTCATATAGAAAATCAGGGTAAAAGGATCCTTTTAGCTAATAAATCAAAGACTAGTTTGTTCCTGTTAATTTAAAATATTAAACACCGACCCTTTAGATCAATCATCCTCCTCTCACTTACACACCTTTAATAGATTTGAATATAAATATATATATTATTTTCTTAACGGCAACAACAACCTAACACTTGATGTTCATAAATGTCTCTTAACAATATATCTCGTTATTTTTATTATATCTGTTTAAAAATTATTTTTCCTTTTTCATTTTAGTTGTAATAAATATGTTCAAATCACTAATGGATGTATTGATTCATTTTATATATTTATATGGATATATATTTATGTAGAGTATACTTATATAATGTTGTTTGTGTGTATTGGTAAAGAAATAAATATGAAATTCGAACTCAACGAACGATTTTACGTTTGAACGAGCGTTCGGTAACTATCGATGATTAGATTTACTATTATCACCGTCATAAATGACCTGAGAGCTAACTCTTGTGAGGTTTATGACGAGTCGCAAGGCTTTAGATGTATTAATGTGGCGGGGCAAACTGCTCACCACACCCACCAAACAATTTTTACGAGAGTAAATGTGTATACGTATAAATAGAGGTATATTATACTATAGCAATAGCTACGCCGTTATATTATTTGTTGTTAATATTATGACGAAGAGCTTGAGGTTATGTGGCACATTCGAGAAAATATATTTGCCATAATGGTGATGAGCAGTATTTATTTATTTATTTATTTATTTTTTGTTTTTGTTAGCGAATTAAATTTTTTTTTAATTGAAATTATTCTTTAATGCAGATTGAAAAAATATATTGTGCCTTTTGAGTAATTTTACAAAGGAGGTTTTAGTTAGAGATATGGGATGAATAAAAAATAGAGTCAAATGATGCGATAAAAAATTTTTTAGTATGAAAACTTTCAGTTTGTAATAAACAAACATGAAATCTTATCTGGAACAAAGTTTTTTCGATTGA
The DNA here is from genome assembly GCA_918226075.1 of Microctonus brassicae. NCBI lineage: Eukaryota > Metazoa > Arthropoda > Insecta > Hymenoptera > Braconidae > Microctonus > Microctonus brassicae. The sequence continues at coordinate 13,573,927 of OW445484.1, read as the reverse complement.
AATTTATCACAAAGATCATTACTATCCCCGTGATTCACTATTATATTTTTATTTTAACCAATATAAAATTGTAAAAACGTAAAAAAGAAAAAAAAAACATTCTATGAATAGAGTATTTTATTTTCTTTACATTTTTTGTTTCACATATGCCACGTGATATTACTACTCAATGCAGATGACATCAGCATGAATAATCTCTGTACACTGTAGCAATTTACTTTGTGTTTAACAAAAATAAAAATAAATGAATAAATAAATAACAAATAATCATTGAAAAAAAAAAAAAAAAAGTAAAATAAAATAAGAATAAATACGAACACATATCACAAAATATTTAATTTAATTTTCCTTTCTCTCCTATTTATTCATTTCCAACCTCATTTCATTATATCACATGGCATTTTATAGATTTTATGATTTGTTCATGAGCTGTCAATGTGTAATAGTTCATGAAACTTATCCCAATATGTTATCTGTCATTGCAATATACTCGAGACTCTGTCGGGAACTTGTCGAGCGATGAATTAGCACGCAGAACACGTCCCCTAAGTGTAGAGAAGTATATAATAGTGATAATAGTAATGGTAAATATACATATAGTAATAGATAAGAGTAGTTACTTATACATATTTAGTAATTGTACAAGTATATAGAAGAGACACGCGCTACAGGAAAACGACCAAGCATAAGTTTTAACGTTTCTACATGTATAAAATCATTTCTGACATACATGATAGATCATTATGCGCAATCGAGACAACTATAAAACCGTTCGCACAGAATATTTATACTAATTAATGTCAAGAATAATAATTTATTGAGCGATAAAACGACCCAAGAGATTATTAATACCGTGAACAATTCAAAAAAATTTTTTTAAACGAAACTCAGATACATAATTTATGAAAAACAACCTAACTTTTATATATATTTTATATATACTTGGTATATGGATTATGCCGCGAGGCAAAAATGTTGATCCCTCACTTCAATTTACGTTACTTGGACCCATGTAAATTTCATATGAAAGGTTTTAATCCAAAAATATATTTATATACTTGAATAATTATCATTTTGTTTCATCAGCTGTATTTTAATTTTAAAATAAATAATTTTGTGGGTATAATATTTTTTTTCTTTTCGTCCCTATAATGGAAAGTTCTGTTGTATCAGCAATAATTTTTTTTCTTTTTATTTTCCCGTGTAATAACATCGTGCTCAATTTTACTCCACTGAATTTCTCTACATACACACACTGACATTTATACTTATACATAAATATATATAAATTGATCCACTATGCACGCGACATTTTGCTATGTCGCACGTGACTTCAATGCATTATTGAGCTAAACTTGCGTGTATAAAACATTAAAAATGATCGTACGCTTCCAATAATTATTTAATAAAATTTTTTGCTGACACAGCGCACAATGTAACACATTAAATAAAATTTTTATATTAAAAATAAATATGAAAACTCGTGTATCATATTTAATATTCAATCGTTATTAGGAAAATTAAATTATATCAATAAAATATTTGATTATACATTTAAATATATAAATATGTAACACAACTGAATTTTATTGCGAGACATTAAAGTTTGTTTATTCATTCATATGAATAATATTATTGTTATATATTATTTTATTATATTATATTATATTATATTATATTATATTATAAACCGAGTAGTAATAGTACGAGGCAATCGTTTTAATTTATCCACAAAGTGTGCTCGGGAATGAACAAGACACAGAGCAATTCGGGGAATTACTTCCAACTGGCCAGACACAATCGGGACGTCCTGTTTCAGGACGACGGGTGGTCGATTATCCTCAGGTTCTACTTCTCTTTTACTATTGCTGTAGTCTTCTCTCTTGAATCGTGTGCCCCAGTGGGAACAAATGCGGCAAACCAGAATCCCACGAGTGAATCGAATGACGGAAGACGCGCACCGCACAAATAAGGTATTATATAAATAAAACCCTTCTCTCTTTAGCATTATATATATGGATATATGTGTACATAGTATATGTATAATGTATATATTATTAAACAGGAGCGTATGTATTTTATAAATATTTGTATTAGTGTTATTATATATTTAAATTGCTGATTTTATTATTTTATATTGTATTATGATGCGAATGAGTTTTCATATTTTGAAAACAAAATTTTATTAAGGGTAAATAAATTTGTTAATTGGGATATTTTTGTTTGTAGTTTTGCAAATTTATTTATTCAATATTCCAAAACTATTTTATGAGAAGAATTTAAAATTGAAGTATATTAAAAATTTATTTAATTCGTTTATTTTTTTTTTAAATAAATCTTCAGTGTGTATTATTGATTGATTTATTTTATAATTCATAAATAATTGTGTATTTATATGAAATGATAATTAGTAATTAATAATTATATACAATAATATTTGATAATTTTGAATATTATTTTCAAAAAATTATAGATGTTTGGGATGTATAATCTCTAACGTTTTCATGAAGTAATAATTAATTATTCTACATCATATGTTAATAATTAATTATTAATTATGAAAAAGACAAAAATATTCATCATTTTTCTTCCCATAAAATTTCACTAACTGTTAAAAAAATATTTTATTCTCCTTATCGTAAAATGATTAATTCATTCACAATTAAATTTCACAAATTAATAAGAGCTCTAATAAAAATAAAATAATACCAATCCATTAATTAGAAATTATTATATATAATTAATTATTCAGTATCATAAGTTCACATATTTATATCAATATAATTTATATTTCTCCATTCACTTTGATGAATATAAATTTATTGAGATTTCGACAATTGTATATCAGCATAAAGCTAATATACACACTGTCGAAAATGGTTTGTATTTTATGTGTGCAGTGAGAGAAGAGTGATAAATTTTGTTGTATTCCTGCGTGTGTTTACCAATATAGCCACAATGTAATCGGTGCATTTACAATTGCGCTGATTAAACCTGAAAAGCTTCATTTTCAGATATACAGTACACAATCGTGAATGCAACCACGCATGTTTGTTCCTATACATACATATATAAATACATATATATACATCTATATATATATTTAGGCTCACGATTATATAGTTAAAAGCGTGTGTCATTAGATATAGCAATGCGCGATCATTTTGCATCGTTGCATTCTATTTCGATTAGTAATCGCACCACATCAAAGCTCACTTTATCACGTTTATATAAACACATTAACAAACTCTTGAAATAAAAACAAAATAAAGGAGGAATATATTTACATTCCCAAATGTGAATTTCGATTGGTTAATTAAAAATTAATGCAAATGTACAATTTATAAACTACAAAAAAAAAAAAAAAAAAGAAAAAGAAATATGTATAAAAGCAATAATGTGAAATATTAATATTTAGCGTTATCTTTTATAATTAGTTTCACTGCAATTTCGCGAGAGTATGAAAACTAAGGAGAATTGCATCGTATAAAAAATTCAAGGGGCTTCCACATAGGGGAATATTCAAAGTGCAATCGGTCTATAATCAATATATCCCATCAATATAAATATTAAAGTTGCACATATGGCAAATGGCCCTTATTAAAAATCCATATTTAACATCTATACAGCAACGGTTCATATATTTATACCACTGAGTAGTTTCGCAATTAAACTATCATCATAATACACACACACACACACACACACACACACACAACATCTCAAAATGCCATGATAAAAAAGATAAAAAAAAAATAGAATCAAACAATATTAATAAACAGATTTATTTTTTTGTTGTAATTCTTCTTTTCTGCTCGTTATATTTTCTTTTATATTTCAATGCAAGCTGCATAATGGAGATGGCTCTTTTATTATTTCAGTTCACCCTGTATATATGCACGTATTATACCTACATATAGTCATATGTAAACGGGTATATATGTATATACATATTTCTCTCGCGGCCGCAAACTCTAAGTGCATACTTGAGAATTTTACGCTGGCAGTACCGGTTAAACGAGCTAGCCCTCGGCCGCGATTCCCTTCGGCTTTATACACTACATCGTCGGCAGGTGCAACAGACTATCATGCACTCACAACTCTTTCACCTGAGTACATATACCGTCTACATATACTACATACATATGTACATAAACATAGTTAAGTACATTTGTGTTTGTTATCTATAGTTATCAAACTTTCTCATGTTACTTCAAATAATTTCCGTGAATTTAAATAAATATATAAAATCGTTAATATAAAATATCTGTTTATTTCTACTTAATATAAAATTCTAAACATATTTTTTTATTAATATAAATGCAGAATAATTATTATTTTATTTTATTTTATTTTATTTGTGGATATATTTATTTTATTTCTTCTTTTTTTTTTTTTATGGTTATGTGTATAGTTGAGAGTGCAGTAGGTGTGTGTTTATGTTGGTATATGTAGTGTATAATGAGGTATAGATGCACTTGAAAGAGTTCATTGATAGGAAATGTCGATGGGAAAAAGCCAACGTGCAAAACTTTTAACATCGAATGTGGATAGAGAGAGAGACCCCGAAGGGGATGCGAAATTTAACGTGTATATAGCAATCGTGAAAACTTACTGACACTGCATTCACGGTCGTTGATATAAAATTGTGTTGTACATAGACATATAAGTGAGTATGTATCAATATATATACATGTTCATACACTTGTATATATAGTCCTGACATGTTTTCGCACAAAACGAAATCGAATCGCAGCCAATTCTTGAGTTCTCTCGAGTAATTTCTTATACACGCTGGCCGGGAGGCTGTTCAGCAGTTTCAGACTTCTATATGTACATATATATATATATATACGTTGTATATAGGTATATACGTGTCGGGGGAAGAGTGGAATTTAGTTGGAGTCAAAGAGTAACTTTTCGAGACAAAACTAGTTGAAACTTGGCAGACTAAAATCAACATGAATAATTTTTCCAAGTGGATAATTTGTTCTATTATATTTTATAATATTGTATAAAATTAAATATATTATTTAAATATCTTTTGTTTAGTGTATTGATTATTTATAATAGTGACAAGGCTAATTAATCTTGTTTTTATATACAAAAAGTATAATGAAATGAAAATTTTATTGTGATTTTATTATAGTATCAAAATGATAAATAAACGTGGCGCTTTGTTGCAAAAATATTTTACAGCGATTTCTGAATACTATATTTTTATTTTCATACCTGTTAAATTAAAATTGAGATAAAAAGAAAAAAATTAATAAAAATGCTCGTTAAAACCTTGCAAAAATTTTTTAATTATTTACACCAATTAAAATTCTTGCAAAAAAAAAAATATATCTCAAATATTCTTTTGGTGATGGCAATAATTTCTCTTAATTACAACACGACACGAAAAAAATCTCTGCGGTGTGATAAATTTCAAGTTCTCTTTCATCATACCTAAGTATAAAAATATTCTTAAAGCAGAAAAAAAAATAAATAAATAACGTTAGAAATATAATATTCAAAATTCTCATCGCAATACGCTTGAAATGATAAATTATATTTTCCTGATAGGTATATATATATATATGCATGAGATACATACATATATGTATGATACTAGCGGAGGGTATAACGCATTAAAATCCTGACGCGTCGACGAAAGTCAAATTGAATACTGCTCGTTAAGCATCAAGTAACGTCGCCGCACCGTTATCATCACGTTTTTTTTTTTTTTTCTTCATCATCGCTCTGGATTTTTTTTCCATCTTTTCATATGAATACATCTGTATATTATACCTATGTATATTTTCTACATAGATGAGAAAGCAGTTCACATTCATTCATGTAAAATTTAGCGCTTGACCGCGACCGAATGCAGTTTTACTTTGTGGTTTTTTTTAAAAAGGAAAAAAATAAACAACGAAAATGTATGTGCGAATAGTTAATTCACGGATGTTAGTATTTAAATTGTGTGGATATACATAGTTAACTTGTTATGTGATATAATTATACGCAATTATAAATTATATATGTATATACATACAGAAAATATTTTTATATATGGATAAAAATATTATAATATAAATTAGAGTGAAGTAAAATTTGTTGTAGATGAATTTTATCGTTTATTAATATCAGGATTAAAATAATTTTGATGTGATATATGTTAGATATTTTTTTGTAATTTAAGGTGAGAGGATTGTTTATAGAAATTAAATCTAAAATGGATTTTGAGTTAATGGAAAAAATAAAAATAATAATTTGATTTAACTGAAAATTTTGTTCTTATATGTGAAATTAAACCGCAATTTAAATCGTATTTTCAAACTAAATTTTCTTAAGTACGTGTGGATTTAATGCAGATCTCAATTTTCTATATATGTATACATATATATAACTACTGTGTAACCTAGTTTAATTTTAATTTTGGAATTATTCAAAAGGCTATTATGATTCCATTTAATTAATGTTGAACATATAAAATGATCGTGATTAAAAAATTATAAAATGTGGAAGGAAAAATTTTATGTGACAAAGGAAAAAGTGGCAATGGGGTATAACTTATGCTTGTCAGGAATATGGATAAAGTAAAAAAAGGGTGGAAAAGTGAGAGTGAGACACAGACTTGTTAAAGTGAAGAAAAAAAAAATTAAAAATAAGAAAAAAAAATTTTTTTGATAGAAGAATAGTAGACGAAAAAAAAAAGAAAAATCGTTAATAAACCTTCAGTTATGCTTCCGGAGCAAAAAGTGAATTGCTCAAGCGTCTAATCTCTTTTATCCACATTCATTACTTATGCAGTGGTTCTCAGTTCGTTCCATTTATTTCCCAAGTCGCAGTTGAGTGAAAAAAAAAAATAAAAAAATCGAAAGAAAATGAGGAAAAAAAAATTAAATTAGCAATCGTGATATTTCACACACTCTTTGAAATAAATAAATTATCAAAAAAAGAAATATACCTCATTTTAAAATAAAGCACAAAAATTCCCTTTAATTTTTTTCATTTCAATTCAACTTTGTTTTTTTATTTATTTATTTATTTTTATTTTTATTTTTTCATATTTGTTTTGATTATTTTTTATTGTTTGAAATATTTCAATAAATAAAGGTTTCATGATTAATTAAACAAAGCAATAAAAATTCCTTTGAATTGTTCATGATTTTTCAATAGAATATTTTTCATTACTTTTTCTTTGTTTATGTTTTATTCAAATTTATTTTCTCTTGTCCAAATGCAATTAATATATATTTTTTTTCTCATCTATTTTCTTCTTTCTAGGAAGTATATACATTTATACATATGTAACTATTTATCACACACAAAGATAAATTCCATTAACGCATTTACAGATACGACGACTTCAACACAAAATAATCTTAATGCTCAATAGTATCCTTAGGTTTAAAAAAAAATATCAAGTATCACGTTCCATCCTATATATTGTTGCTATGTCTACACATACATATTTTGTATATACCAGTATATGTAAATATAGTATATATATATGTATGTATGTAATACATATACTTTTTGAATTCCAAGTTTTTCGTATTCTATTATATATGTAAAGTTGATTTTACAAGTTTTATACAATGAAATAACTTCGAAGCGTCTCAAAGTTTGTTCTCTCAGGAAGAAAAAAAATTGAAGACAAATTTTTCTTTTTTTTTTTTTCAAGATAAAAAATAAAAAATGTAATCGAGTGTCACGAACGAAATGACTTCAAAACGAGTATAAGGTAATAGCAAAAGTACTAGTTGTAGTTTTTGTTGTATCGCAGTATAGTTAGTGAACTGTAAGTGGACAAAGAAAAAAATTTTTTTTTATTTTTTATGTTTCATTTGCACGAAAGGAATTTGATGAAAAAAATTTTATAAGAAAGAATCGAAGAAAATATTCTGAATATCATTTTCAAAACTTTCTTACTAATATTTCCGCTCTCGTTATGGATGTAAAATAAATTACATTATCTGGATAATTTTTTCATACGAATGTAATGAAGTTACAATTTATATCAATAGTTTTTTTTCAATAATACAATAAGAATACCAAAGTAATGTCCAATTGTATCTTCAATGAAATCATAATAAAGATATTCCAATGCGTTCTGCAATATAGTATGAATATATTTACTATCTGTAACATTAATTAATCAATAAATTGATCATGTAACTAATATAAATTAATCACATTAATCCAAGAATAAAAATATATCCATCGCAATTAAATAATTTTACATATTACAAAATGTCGTTTTCATCCTGGATAAAAATTATTTAATCACGTAATCATTTATATTGATCTGAAATCAATACAATCAACAAAGAATAAATAAACAATTAGATTAATTCACATAACATGAGGTATTTAATTACAAATACTTCATATCATTTTATATAATTCGCCTTAACTCTAAATAATATAACAAAAAATACAAAATTCACACAACAAAAATTCTGAAAAATCAATAAACCCAACCTAATTATTAACAACAATATCCAATCAATTATTAACCTTTCAATCATTCACATAAATAAGCTCAAAATTAAATTATAATCATTTATGCTATGAAAATCGATCAAACAATTGCATGATATTATTTCAATTGGATTTTTCTCAAAAACTATTAGCTCTACGGTTTTTAGTTAAGAGCACTATTTTGTAGAAAATTTAATTTCCTACAAAAAAGGTCTCATTAATTTTTGTTGTAAAATTAATAGTTTTCAAGAATAACCCAAAAAAAAAACTATGAAATTCAAGCATAAATCGGCTCTAAAATTTTTTACCGATGAAAAAAATTTAGTCATCAGTACATTAAAACGTTAAATATTTCTGTACAATTTTTTCTGATAACCGATTAAATAGCATGAAATGCCACGAAGCTATGCATAAATAAAAAAAAAATTTAGATTTAATTGTTAATTAAATAGAGAAAATTTCAAATTGATTTACCAAGTAATTTGTTTTTTTTCGAATGTTTAGCGTAAAATTTCATTAATGCCACAAAAAACAAAAACGTCCCTTCAAACAAAGCACCCTAATATATATTATTATACATATGTACTTATACATAGTAAGTATTTGTAATATTATAACACGTGACATTTGAGCGCCCAATTTTTCTCCATATGTTTTAATATTTTTTGTTAGAAAAAATTTGCGCACGTTTATAGGTAAATGTTTCATCTTCAACACGCGCTTGTGGTGTAGATGACATGTATGACATTTGAGAAGTTGCACCCGTCTGACAGGGCTGTCATCTACTCACCCAACTCGCACAACTTGAAGCAAAATACCTCAACACGTACCATAACATACACATACGTACACATAATATGTGTATAATGTGGTATATTATACATATGTGCATATATATTATATATACTCGTATAACCTTCCATCTATCAAAATATAATATATATAACTGCAGCCATGTTTAGTATTTACTTCAAGTGTGAGAGTATATATATAAAATATCCAACATTTTCCTCACACGTTTTTTATTTTAATAATACAAGAAAAAAAAATTTTTTTTTCCTATTTCAAAATTTTTTTTAAACGTGTAAAAGTCAAATTGTGATTTGACATAAATAAAATTACTTCAAACAAAAATATAAATCAATAAATTTATATATATAGTTGTGATTTTTTTTTTTATTTATTTATTCTTTTTACTTTGTGTTATTGAGTTGAGGAAGAAGTGAAAAGTAATTCTCTTTCTCTCGGCGTTTCAACTTTACCTTTTTTTTTTTTCGTGTAACAAGGTAGATATATATATATATATATATCTGTAACGCGTGAACCAATAAAGTATCGTCGATCGAGCGCACAATAAGGCAGAGAGAGTGAGAGGAAAAATAAGAGAAAGAATTTCTAGCACCCATGGGAGGTATCAACGCCAACGGTAACGCACTTTATGCAGCACTTTGTGCCTTCACAAGAAATGGTATATACGACATTACATAAAAGACACTGGCAATGTCCCAAGTTGGTATATACATATCTATATATATAATATATATATGTGTACATATATGAGTGTAAATATATATTTACGTAAAGTAAAATATTTTCCGAGTATATATATTTTGTTCTGGATTTTTCTTACAATATCAAAACTATCAAGACTTCCGAGAAGAGAATAGATAGAAGAAAAAAAAAAATATATTTATATATATATATATTGGTATATAACGGAATTGTTGGAAGCGATTTTGTTATCCGCCGTAAATAAATTTCAACACGATGGAATTTTCATGAGCATGTACACACGGTATATAATCTTACTATGTAATACATGATTTGACAATCTTATTCGATAGACAAAATGCTTGTATATGTATATAAGTATACATATGTATAGGTGTGTATCGATATACGTAGATATGTATATTGGATTATTTGTTTATTTGATTTAGTAAAGATGAAGAAAATTGTAGCATAATTTTACAATAAAATCACGACAATTATTTGCGGACATGAATTAATAAAGCAGATTTTCACGCTTGATATTTATTTATTTCACCTTGCTCCACGTCTTATAAACAATAAATCGTGAATTTTTTTAAATACCGACATTGCAAAATACACGATTTATATTGATATTTTGTACAGATTTATTTTCATGCGTTGTAAATTCTCTTTCATTGTATTGAATTTATATTTATATACATCTACACGTATATATCAATGATATTGCACATAATTTTTGTGCTGTATATCTTGAGCTTTAATATACTACAACACTGCAATATATATTTTATATTTAATAATAAAAAATGGAAATAATTTATTTAAAAAGAATTATATAGAAAAATTATTTTTTTTTTTTTTAATGTAGATATTAATTCAAGTGATTTTATTTCATGTAAATAGTAATGTTTATTTTTATGTGAGTGTTTTAAATTGGTTGCTTGTACAATGAATTATTCACAACAATTTTGTTTTCATATGTACCATAACCTACGACACACCATTAGGCTGAAGAAACGGTTAAAATATAAACTGCACTGTCTAAAAATACACAAATTGTGTGAGAGGAAAATCTATTCTATCATCATCCAATTTTATTTCGCCTGATTATTTCTGCAATGGCCCTCGACGAATTTGTTAACGTCCCACACACAAGAATTAATTACCCAGTCGACATACGAAAAAGAAATAATAAAGCATATGTACAGAGAATATAATTTACTGCGAACGAGTGTACCAACAGTTGTAGCCCTTGACTGTTGCACAAAGAGAAAAAAAAAAAGCATATAAAAATGGAAAGAAAAAAAAATTACAGAATAGGCATTATGGCGATATCTCAATCTAATGTAGTGAGCAATGAAAATCCTTGGACTATAGTTATACAATCATTAATTAAACTTTCAAAGTCGTCGTTTTCCTCGCGTGCAAAAATGAAAAAGAATAAATAAATAAAAGCAGAGAATGGGACAAGACCAGTAGTAGTATAGTCGTCAAGGGAGAACGTTATTAACGTGACATAACGCGTTATATTTTCTCACTTTTTTTTTTTTATACTTCTCCATTTTCTCTTCACTCCCTGTCTCTCCTTTATTCTCCTCTGCGTGTTTACGTCCAATTTTCATATACATACACCAACTATAACATGTATCTTTCTGCAGGAAACCGTCGCCTATGTGCTTTAACGCTATATTTAAAGTACAACGCCCTCGCCTTTTATTCAAGACGCGCCAAAAAAAGACATTCACGTTTTGCACGTGTGCCAACGCCGTTTATATACTTGCAATTGTTCTAATCATTATATATATTAATTTAATGTTTGAAACATTAATGCACTCTATTCGATTGACGTCTATTCAAATTCATATACGATTATTTATACAAATATATCTGCGTATTATTATTACAAACAAATTAATTTGCTAATATTTAGACAGATTTTTATCACTCGAATAAATTTCTGATTCTCATTTCTCTATTCAAACAAATTATCTCACAGTGTAATGCACCTGAAAAAAAAAATAAGGCAAAAAAAAAAAAATATATAAATAATATTTTCTATTCAATTAAACTTCATGGGAATAAAAAATAAAATTCACTATATGTATATAGTGCACATAAAAGCGGTTATAGAGAAGAATGAAAATATATATGTATATACATATATATATTGTATATTACTTAGACTTTTTAATGATAATAAATATAAAACTCTTAATTTTTATTTGCGGAAAAATAAAACAAAATACTTTTAGTCTTTAAACTTTATACAGTCCATTATCAAATTTTTATAAGTTTACGGCCATATGGCAGAGAGAACATAAAATTTCGTTGAACGATATCATATATAAAGCAATAAATGAATCGCTTGCAAGCACATTTTTAAGCTCTTTTCAATTTTCAAACCCGATGTGTGTTCCCACACGTATTTTACGAACAAACCACGGATTGTTTGCGTTTTTTACCGCTATTTTACACAAACTTAGCGATATATATATATATATATATCCATGTATATGCATATATGTTATAGCTATATACCTGTCACATACAAATAGATGTTCATATTTAAACCACAAACCCCTGTGCACAAAATGGTGGCGATGTAGTTTGGCCAAAGGGTGAAATAACGGTGGTAAAACTTTAACGGCACAACATATTCATTACTTTTACATATGTACAGATATATAAATGAATATATGTATTTTTAAGGACACAAACCATGAGATATATACCAACATTGCTGTGTTTTGTGACATTAATGTCCAGTTGTCTTTTGATTTATTGATAATAATCCAATACTGATGAAGAAATAAAAAAAAACGAAATATGAAACAAAAAAAATATTTTATTCATTAGGGTCTTGAATTTTTAGACGATGTTTTTTTTTTTTTGTTTGTCATACCTGAATATCTGATAATTTATAATAATAAAAAAAAATATTCCCGTTTAAACCAAAATTCTGAGTAATTAATTAAAAGTTTATCGAATTCAAAAATTTAATTTCCCGTATAAATAACACGAGAAAATTTTTTTTTTTCGACTCCAACTCGATTTTTCGATAATCAAAAATTTTTTTTTTGACGCTATTACATTGCTAATTCAGCTTTATAATGTTTATTGTAAGATAATAATTGATTTCAAATCAATAAACACCTTAATATTTATTTTTATATGTCGTTTTTTTTTTTTTTT
>OW445484.1:13529812-13560266 GCA_918226075.1 Microctonus brassicae | reverse complement strand
CATTCCTATGTAAAAATCTTGTAATTCTAAACAAAATTTTGATATAATATTTATTTCTTCACATAATTCACTTCACAATAATTTAAAAAATTTTAATTTTATCAAAACTAATAAAATGTTGCATTTAACAATTATTTCTTTCACAATTTTCTATTTTATTTCAGATAAAAACGTTTGAATGCATTTAATAATCGTAACAATCTCACCGTCTCAATAAAAATTTTTAATTAAACAAATGCAATAGTATACTATATAATATGATACTTATGTGCCAAATAGTATGAATTACAATTAGTTATATAATAATAAAAGGAAAAAAAAAAAAAACTCTAACTATAAATGTAGATTACATGCGGCTGTGAATTCGCGCATCTCAATGAAGTATTGCCAAGAATGGCAGTAAAATAAATGCAGTAAAGATTCAATGAAAATAGGTGTGTTCAACCACAAATTTACAAATTAAAAATTAAATAAATAAAACTATTAAATGCGTGCAATGTAGATGGTATAGTAATTTATAAGAATATTACGAATAATGAAAAAATTGAATTTAATTATATATGTCTGTCATTATAAACATGTTATACCATTGAGATATTGTGCAATAGATTTATTGATATGGATTTTCATTGATATAGAATATAACACGATAGTAGCTTCGAAATTATATTTTAATTTATATCAAAATTATAGTGTAACGACTTGTTGTTTATTATAAGGAGTACAATCCTTTAAAAAATATTTCTAGTTCTACTGTAGAATGGTCACCAGAATTTTGTGTGAATTTACCAAATCATATAGGGGTGGTGTAATGTAATATCAAATGAAAATTTTGTTAGAAGTCAATATTTATACATAGATGAATGATTTTAGACTTTAAAACCAATTAGAAAATGTCTCACAGTAATTGCTGAAGTATTTTTAGACTGCATTAAATAAATCGCGAAAAATTTTCATATCATTCAAGGTGTATATGTCTTATTAAAATTTATTATTTAAATATTTCTTTATTTAAAAACTTACGCCCAACATGCTGAAAAAATTAATTAATTATTCTTGAATATTATTATTTTAATTTGTTCAATGGAATTAATGATTTTTTTTTAATTTCTTTAAATTTATTGTTAATTACCCAGAATGAGTGATAAAATCATACAAAATACGTGATCGTTTGTTACAAATTATAAAAAGTGACAGATAATCATAAGAAATGTTATCTTTACATAAAATGGCGATATCGTAAATAATTTAAAATGAAAAAAATTCATTGTTTCAATTTGTATTCACAATTATAGTCTCCATTGAATTACATACTGATATTTAAATCTGAGAGTGTAAAAATTGTTCAATGCCATACTGCCTCAATGATATGTCAAAATTTAAAAATTTAAAAAAAAAAAAACTTCTTTTTTCCATACAGCAATTTCACCTATGGATATATTATTTGTACTGCAAATCAATATTATTATATTTTTATTTATTCATATCAACCAAGATTGAGTTGGTTAAATATTTATTTGTTGATCTAGATAAAATATGAGAATGATCAAAAAGTGAACGAAAAAAAAAGTTATATCATGATTAAAAATGAATGAGTATAGCGATAATTGTATTATTATGAATTAATGATTAATTATTAAAATCATAATATGTAAAGTGGACAATCGATACAAAAACAATATTAACAATCATTTCAATTATAATTTCCAATTACATAAAATTATATATTATTTTCCAAATGCTAAAGAAAAAATTGTTTTAATTCATTCGTTCATATTTCAAGGTTATGTTACATAGTAATTGCAAGCTTTCAATAGACCTGCAACGCTTATTATTAATTATTTATATTTATTCTTATGATAAATTATCTTATTTATTACTTTACTTAATTTCTTATTTAATTTTATATATATAACGAACTGGTTTGACAATTATTCTAATGATTATCATGAAATACGCTCTGCCTCTAATATATCAAAAATTTAATGATAAAGCGACAGAAATCAGGAGTATGTACGTAGAATTATAAATGTCAAAATACAAACTTATAAAAATAATAAGTTATCAAAATAAAAACTTTGACTCAATTACTCACACATGTTTGTGTGAAATCATCAAAATAATTTTTGATTATGTATGTAGCAACAATTTAACGAAAACCATTTTCTAGAAAACTTTTGATTCTTATGTCGACGATAAGTGAGATAAAATAAATAATTAATAAACATAAATAAATAATAATAGTGCATTATTGTACTGATGACAAATTACAAATACTATTACGAAACGTAAAAAACATTTTCATTGACTGTCCTAACATTTGCTCTGACTCAACAAAATAATTTATTAGATAAAAAACGTAAATTTAAATCGATAGTGAATAGTACAAAACTGGGAATTATTTGATGATTGATAAGCAGTCAAACGTCTTTTAAACAAATAAAAAAATTTGTTTTACATTATCAACCAAAAGTCTACCGTAATAACTTTTGATTGCCATTTTTTTTTAGACAAATAATCGAATGATACAATTAATATTTCTCAAAGTTTATTATGGTTTGCAAAATTTGTAGCAGTAACACAAATAAATATTTCATCAATTAAAATAAATAAACTTGATCAACATAGGATATATAAAAATAAAATTATAATCAATTACAATTAGTTAAAGGGAAAGAAAATGTTTAAATATTGTTGAGTAATTCTTCTTTTTAATAAAACAATCATGTTTCCTAAAATATCCACTTATTTTTAACCATAATATTCAATACCTCAATCAATGACAATTAAAAATGATGAAAAAATGACTAATTGTCATGTTAAAACGTAATATTATTACTTACTAACAACAGTCGGATAATTTTAAATGCACTTCTTATTGCTCAAACTGAAATTCTCGATGAAATAATTTGCTTATGTTACTTCAATACTTTAAAATGAGCAAAATCTACGGAGAAAAACTTTGAAGTTATATTCGATACAACGTTGACGTTTCCGTAGCAACCCCATTATCATTTTCATTCCATTACTGATTTATACATAAAAATTTATTAATATTCATAATATTTAAATTGATTTTCATCATCGTACATCATCAAGAATTAATTCCTCAAATAATATCTGAATGTTATTTTTAGCTTTTTAAACAATTGTTAAATTATTTTTTTTTATTTTATTGACTTTATATTATATTAATTAATTATTTGAATAAATAAATAATGAATTGAATAAAGAAATATAAAAAAAAATTTAATAAATTTAATAATTTTATTTTCAATTTTTTTATTGATTAAATTTTTATTTTATATTTTTATTTTATTTATTTCAATAAATAAAAAAATAAAAATAAAATTATTAAATTTATTAAATTAATAAAATTGAATATTTCATTAATTTATTCAAATTATTAAACAATTTTAAATAAACCATCTTTAGCTTTTTAAATTACTGTTAAATTATTCTCGTACAACGTATGGCTGATCACTTATTGATACGCATCACTCGTACTGTCATTTACATCAATAAATACATAGGACATTAAAGCTGAATGGTAAATTGACCACACACCGAAGCAATAAATTGACAAAAGTAATTTATTATTAAATCGTTGCATTTTTTACATATTCTAACAAATAAAAATTAATGATTATTTTATGTAATTAAACATTAATAAAATATTGATGAATATATTTTAATGAATGAGTGAATATTAGGCGCTTGTAAACATTTAAAAATCATTCAATTATATTTTTTATCAAAATGAATCATACACCTAAACTTTAAGCTCTTTGTCTTATATTATTAATTTCATCATTGTTAGTAATTAATATAAATATCGAGTGTTGAACGCCTTATTTTTGCTTCTAATAATATAATTTTTGACGATATATTTTTATTTATTTAGCGGCATTTAATATTCACTTTAATTAAAATTCAACAATTCAAAAAATAAACAAGAACAAATGTTATAAAAGTTATTAAAAATCAATTGATGTTGTGACGAAACAGTAATATACAATATTGCACGGGATCTTACAAAAATATAAGATTTAATTATTGCATCAATATTCGTATTCAATTAATCGAATTATTTTTATATACCTATTACTATTTTCATTTAATTTATGACCACATTATACATAATTACGGTATAATATAATAATATAACTACATAGTTATCGTTGTAATTCAGTTTGATTAAACTGATCTAGCAAAATATATTAGAAATTTGTAAAAACACTATTGAATTTCAACAAATACTTTTACAATCTGTGACAGATATATTTGTAGTTAAAAGATTAAAATTTACTGTTACAATTCAAAACAATAATCGAATAATTAGTAAAAACTTCATCATGATGCACGATACATAAATAGTAACGTGAGTATATTCAATAATTCATAAACAAAAAAAAAATAACGAAACAACAAAAGGATAATGTTGATGTTAATCAATTTCTTTAAAATAATATTCTTTAGACGTCCGATTATTGACTCAGTAAATGATCAACAGTTTCGTTGTGTTTTCTATTGATTCACGAGCAAAGCCAGTACAATAAATCATTTAATTGGTGTATATTGTTGTCCATTGTGGAAAAGTTATCAATTCAATATTGATACCATGGCTGACGACGAACCCAACGCAACTTTATACCAGATGCTGTACGAATTTTGATGCTCGCACATTCAGCTGCTCTCACAGTTTCTTTTACACTTTGCATGAGATTTTGGGCATTGCCTACGAGCATATCCGTTGCTTCTTGATCTTCCTCTGTACCTGAGATTAGTCAATTGAACATTAGTAAAACAATAAAAATTATCAGAATCAAATATTCATTATACAATGAAAAATTATGTTGCATATTTCAACTAGAATATTATATAAAGACAATATCAAACATATATTCTATGCATACAAATTTAATTTATAAAATGTATCAACATTGCAAAAATTGTATATAAATAAAATTCGTAAATAGGATTTAACGAGTAATTATTAATCATACACTCAAATTTAAAAGGCGTATTATAAAATAAATTTGTGAGTAGATTCTAATTGTGCCACAGAGCTACAATAAATTTTGTTTATCTACGTGAAAATAATTTAAATTAATCTATGTGAATTATTCAAGTTAATATAGCTCCAGAAAAATAATAGATTCGATAAACTTACTCCGCCCAATGACTTCATCTGTAACCATAGGGATAGAAAGAGAGAGAGCGGATAGAAGTCATCATGTCATGCGGTATAAACAGTCCAAATAAGAGACAAAAGTAGCAAGTTAGTCTAATAATAATCGAAGATTGAGACAGTGTTACAACCGTTACCACTCGAATATTCCAAATATGCTTTGAAAATTTTAATGTCAGCTTCAGCTATGCATATACAAGTCTCGAGATGAATGAGAAAAAAATTCTGGAAACGCTACTAATAATTAAAATAATCATTCAATCATGATATTGAGTTTTATCATGAAAATTTTGAATATATTATCTAAATACTATTTCTAGAAATAGTGAAACAAGTTAATAGATGAATAATATTTGATCATATTTATCTACATGCACTTTTATCATAGACAATACTGTAATAATAAGAAAAATAATAGGATGAAAAATCATGCTTGTGTACAATAAAAAATTGAAATATGGTGATATAATTTAATAAATTTTGAAACAAAGCAAAGGCAAGCACGCGTTTTATGTACAACAATTTTACCATATAGCATCAGCTCTTCCCAGGTGGGGAGCGTTTCTATGCACAGAAAAAAAAAACAAGATTTCTTTTATTATTGATGAGTTAATAAGAAAAAAAAAAAAATTACGCCGACAGCTTAGTAGCTCGTATGCTTGAAAAGGAAATTAGCCTTATATAAGTATATAAGTTGGTAAAATTATCTGAGTTATTGAATGAGAAAGCAGCGATATATAATTTTTATACGATGTAATGTTTGTCTAATAAATATTCAGCAAGCAAAAAATTATCAGAATAAAACCTGCATGATACATATTATGTTTTGCTGAATGGTCCACACTTGTAAAGCACAATATTTCTGACAGTTGCGATTATTTATCTTAAATAAAATAATAAAATAATAAAATTTAATGTCATACCTTGAGCGCCGAGCATTGTGGCTTTAACAGTTGATAATATTTTCAATTGAGTTCCTATTGTTGGTATTCTCTCGCAAACTTGAAGTAAATTCTAAGAGAATTTGAGAGAAAAAAAAATATATTTATATATAAATAAATATAAAATTTAAAATAAATGACAAATAATTTTATAAATTTTATGTTTCTTATACCGTGCGAATACGCTTGTCTGTACATTCACGAGCGAGCTCCTTTGCCAAACGTGTAACTTCTTGTGATGCTTCAGCAATTGCTTTTGCACATGCAATCAAATCACGTTTATTGCCACCTTCACCTCTGACCAAACCAGATAAACGAGCCATTAAAATTGCCATTTTCTTTGCTGCGGCTATTATATCATTGTCTTTGCTTGACCATTGACGAACTTCTTGATGAAGACCATGAGCTGCCATCTACAATTTAAACACATGAATAATATTTTTATTCATTTTCAATAAAAAAAAATAATTATTTATTTTATTTTCTATACCATGATTGGTTGATTGGGCTGCGGAGCATGCATAAACATCTCGTCTTCATCATCAGTCTCTGGTGGCGGTGGTCTTGGTGGTGGAACCTCTCCACCAGGTAATGGTGGCCTTGGTGGTACCATTTCTAAAGAGAAAATAAATTATATTAAACATAAATTACATAAATTATTATTTTTTCCTCCATGCATGGAAAATACCATTCATATAAAATCAAAAATGCAGCCATTGTAATTCTGAAAAACTGAATAGCAGAGTCAAATCTTCGAAGCTTACCATCGTCAATCTCGTTGTAATAATTTTTATCGTAGTATTCTGGCAATTCCATGCAGCATTGATATGACAAACAATGGCAATTAATTTTTTCCATTATTATTTTGGGAAGAATTAATTTGGGAATTTATTCCTTGACATTTAAAGGCATTCAACATGCGATGATGATATAATTGACAAAAGACAACTTCATTCATAATACGAATAACCAATTAAATCAAACTCAAAAGAAACAAAAAAAAAACTTGAAAAATGATATGAAAAATGAAAATGGAAACAAATGATAATGTTGAAAATTTATCTCAAAGATTCCAATAATTTATTCATTCAGAACGTTCTAATTTACCTCCGGCTCGCGCCGTTTTTTCATAATCATTGTTAGAGGCAAGTTCCTGGTACAGTAGATCTGGATTATCTCCTAATAGAAAAGCACAGTTAATATATGTAAAGTGAAAGAAAAAAATGAATAAATAAATAATATGAATGGAAAAAAAAAAAAAAAAATTCTGTTTGTATGCAAACGCGTGAGTGAGCGAAATTATAAATTAATTGTGCTTAAAAATTGGTTAATATCTAAAAATAGCATGGACCAATTGAAACCTGATGTTGTAATATAAATAAATGGCATGAAACGATAAAACGGCGCAATATTTTCCGGGAGCTGATTATTTTATACCTCCACGTGCCCACTTGGGTAAGGGACTGACGGAGCGTTGCTGTGGTTTGCCAATACCAAGAGTAGGACTGACCGCGCCCAAATTGCTGGGTAACGGCTGATTCTTCAATGGCTCACCGACTGACATGTTAATATAGTTCATCGGTACACCAGACCCAGTATCAATCATCACAGTTTGGACAATCAATTGGAAATAAAATATTCAAAAGAATGAACGATGATATGATATGCATTCAATGAAAAATGATTTGAATTTTATGTCAAATTTCGACTGAAAATTAAACATTTCCAACTAAATTCTATATCTATCCAATCCCAAAATTCTGTTAATAGAATATTATTAAAATAATCATATATAAAGAGTATATGGTCATGATAATCATGCATAAATCTATATTTGGGCTGTTTATAATGGATACCTTTGTCAGCAAAGAAAGTGTGCTGAGGTGGTGGCACTTTTTCCACTGAAATTCATAGATAAACGTATTCCTTCAGCTATTTCTAAATAAATAATTATAACGATATAAAACATACCATCACCAATACGCAGCTGAGAAAGATCTGGTGAAGTTCTCTGATCAGGATGAAGAGCATTACTAATTTGCCCAACACTGTTGAGAAGCTAAATAAATAATTCAATATATTTATAGACCAATGAGTAATGACCCCTATTGAATGAACTTAAATCACAATAAAACAAAACATAACTTACAGCTCTATTGCTTTCTTTCCATCGTGAAATTGCAGGACCATCAGTTATATTCATTGCAACAGCTTTGGCATCTATAACCATTGGAGCAACGCTGTGTTTCAAAATATCAGCAGCTTGATTAAGACGCTGGATGAATGGCAGATCTTCGCTATTGTCGCTTTCCTGTTTTGCAACAAGAATAACACGATCGGCCAAACGTGCAATCGCTGCAGTATTATCAACCATTTTTTGTGGATGTTGTTTGGCAATAGCTTCCTCGCAAAGAAATGCATGCTTTTGCATTTGTTCCTTGGACATTTTCACAAAATCTGCACTGTCAGTTGCCTCGTCGCACAGTGCTCTTGTTCTTTGCATTGTCTCTGCAAATTGCTGACGTAAATTTCCAAAGTGATCATCGGCGGCTTTGCTCTCTGGATAACTCATTCTAATACGTCCAGCATTGATTAATTGAGGCGTCAATGACTCAACTTGAGATGCACTTGTTAACAATGCTTCAGCGAGTTTTTTATTACCGCCACTTCCACCAGCAGCCACCATTCTTGCTGTTTTAGCAGCACGATTTGAGAATGTTTGTAATGCATGAGTTTTATCATTAAAGTTTTGTTCACGTCCAGGTGTGCCCTCAACAGTAAGCACCGCTTCGGTAAATTGCTTAAGCGGTGTTGTGATATCAATAAAGTCTTCAACAACACGTGAAACAACCGCTTGTTGAATGCGGTTTTTCAATTCATAAAGCTTTTGTGATAATTGACGTGATATTTCTTGTGCACGCGGTGTATTTCCTTGACCATGAGCACATAAATCAGCCAATTGTCGAGATAGACCCTCAACTTCATCGCACAACTGAAGAATTTCAGCCTTATGAACTCCTGGAAGACCTTCAGCAACCTTAAACACATTTAATTCAGTAATATTTAAATAATGTATACATCAACTTTCAACGTAAATAATTGTGTCTAAATCCTCACTTTTATATTGATCTTTTTTCTTCAAAATTATTATATTAAACTCACATATGCTAGATTCTGTTGATTCTATTCAATTGCGGCATTAATTTATGAATAATAATTGACGATAAAATATTATTGTGTAATATTATAATACTGCTTTTTCAATTAAAAATAAACTAGTATATTAAATAAAAAAAAGTTAACTAAAGTATATATCAGTCTCTTACCTTTTTGCCTTCATGAATAATCATAGCAATGGCACGTTGTCCAAGTCCTCGATCATCGTGATGTGGATTAAGAAGCCATTTGTTAGCTTGCTCCAGCCTACCAGAAACAGTATGAGCTGTTTGAGCTGTGCCAGATTTATCAGCAGCCACAAGTGCAGATGCTACTGCTGATCGCAACTCATTAACTTTTTCTTTTATTCCACGTGCAAGTGATTCAGCCTGTGGTGTTGTTCCTTTTCCATCCTGACGCAGTTCACAGAGTGCATCGGTCATGGTTGCAATTTGAGATGCCAATTTAGCTATAGGTTCAGCTTGAGCCAACGGAAGATAACGTTCCGCCAATCTTTCCGCCTGCTCAATAATTTGTCGCAAACTCTTTTCGCCTACTCCACCACGCATCGCTCTACCATCATCCAACCAATCGTGAGCTGCTCTCACACGTGATTCCATAGCACTTTGAGCTTTTTTCAATACCTAAACATATTAATATTCATTATATATCAAATTAAATAACAAATAAAATAATATTCAAGTGAAAAAATCTCACCGTTAATTGATCTGCATCCCATTCTTCTTCATCATAGGTTGTTAATTGAAGAACACGTATTATTTCATTCAATTCATCTGACATGCGACCCGATAGATAGTTACGATTTTCCGCTGCTTCATCGGCACCTTTACCGCCTTGCGATATTATATGAATAAAGATTTTCATAGAGCAAATGAGAATTGGTGCAAGAGTCTTGACTTGATCCAAACAACGTACCAATATCTCACGATGAACTTGATGCGTTAATTCTTTTTCTCTTGTGCTCAATTCACGCGAGACTTTGCTAAGGCAAGGACTGAGATTTTTTAAAAAATGCACGAGATCTTCCATAGTCTCAATTACCTCAGTTACTGCTAAATAATCCAACACACCCTTACAATCACGAATTATTTTACGAACTTCACTTTCGTCAAAGCACAATAATAAAGAACTTGTGCCTTGCAATATTCCTCGTGAACCCTCAATTAATTTCTTTCTGCAATTATAATATTATTGTTGAAAATCATACAATGAAAACACATTTAATTATTTAATTGCTGTTATTCAGTTAAATTATTATCGATTACCTGGCTGGTCCAGAATACGGATCGTGCTTCAGTAAACCAGAAGCTTCTTCAAGCAGTCTTGATGCACCCTCAACGCGTTGAAGTGCACCCGGCATATCTTGCTTGAGTAATGCATCGTCTGATGAATTAATTGTCTCTTTCCCAACCTAAAAACATTTTTTCATTATAATTTTATAAAATCATTACTTTACACAAATGCTAGGAATAAATTGAATACGATTTTTTTTTTTAAATAACTCACTTTAACGAGATTTGTAACTGCCTTGCTGACTGCCTGTACAGGCCGTCCCAAATCCGGCATTGCATTTCCATCTTCAGCTTCTTCATGAAGAATCACAAGCCTCGAAACCTATAATAAATAATAAATTCATTATTAATTTTAGTTGAAAAATTAAATTGACAATAATTTATGATATACCCTATTTATTTATAATGCAATCCAATTATTATATAATATTTCTACACTACAATTACAATTTGCATGATATAAAATGCTTTACATAAATATCGAAATATTTATTTTTAATTTACAATAAAAAATAAATCATAGTAAGCATAAATTTCATTTAACAACATTTACAATAATAAAAATGATGAAATTGTACGGTCAATCATCAATGCCACTGAGTCA
Source organism: Microctonus brassicae (assembly GCA_918226075.1). Taxonomy (NCBI): domain Eukaryota; kingdom Metazoa; phylum Arthropoda; class Insecta; order Hymenoptera; family Braconidae; genus Microctonus; species Microctonus brassicae. The sequence goes on along the minus strand of OW445484.1, from coordinate 13,549,061 downwards.
GTAGCTTTAAATAAAATAATGTTCAAAAACAAACAAATTGAAAATACATTTGACTTTTCAAATGTATTACATTCAATAAAACCTTCTCCCCATAATTATTCATAAACATTCATCAATATCAAGAGCAAATAAATAAATTACAAATTATCCAACAATTGTCTCAATCAATGTCTTCCAAACTCCCCTATCTTTAATAATAAACAATTGTATATAAAACAAAACTATCATTACAATTTTACAATAAATTTCCTTTATCAAAAAATTTTTCTTGCAATACCAATTGATTCAGTGATGAAAAATATAATAAATATTCTTCATATTTTGTCTTCAGTATAAAAACCATTAACAATCTATCTCTACATATTAATAAACATTATATATTTAGAATAAAAATATAAAGATATTTCAGTATAAGACATTTCCATTGTGCAATTAAACCTTCAGTGTTCTCGACTCTAGGTTTCAGACGCTACCAAATGGACTTTTATTTGGAACATTATTATTTTTAGAATTCATCATAACCTTCCGTTCATATATGCATTAACAAATATACATATATATTCAACATCAAGGCATGATTCGCAGTACCACAGTGACCATCATCCAACTCCTACAAATTTCATATGATTAATTTTCTTCATTCAAATGATACATAGATCATATACCCTTGACACAATCATCATCATCATCATCCTCCATTCATTTCAATCAAGTCTAGGTTATACATAAATAATATACATATATACATACATATAAAACAAAAAAAGCGCGGTAGAAATTCGAATAATTCCAGCTAAATATTCATATAAATAAAATTTTGTTTGAAAATTCATCAGTGAATCTGCATTTAAATATATTCATAGCCACACCCGCAGCCTACAAAATTTATCTTCAGTATAATATCGACATCACACGGCATGTTTTATTTCTCTTTTTTTTGTTATAACTCTTTCTTATTTTATCTCTCTCTCTTTGTCGCTTTCTTGGTTTTTCTTAGCAAGCATTCAATGAGTGATGTCACTTCTAAATATATACAAATGTTATACATTGCATTACTTAAGTATCATTATGAAAGTATACAAATATGGTTATAACTTTTTAGAGATAATATAACATTAATATTTCCTTGTGCTATTCTTCAACATTGTTAATGAATAAAATGTCATGTGGAATGTTGATAAGATTAATCATAAATTAATTTTGTTTAATTAGAATTATTCATTATTAATCAATCATCATGTTGTTTTATGAAATTATTCATTTGTTTATCTGGAAATTAATTAAATTAATAATACAAATTTATATTTACAATTATCAAATTTAAGAAAAAAAAAAACATATAAATTTTTTTAGGTTATTTAGTATAATAATATTTTAATAGTAAAAATTGTGGTGATGGTAGTAAACAAATTAATATTAATAATGAAAATTATTTTGTCGTTATTTGTTAAATAATATAATTGAGTGTTTGTTATAATATTACGAAATAACTACCTGCTGTGCGACAGGCTCGAGGATGCTCTCAATTGTCTTTGTATGAAAGACCGGCATTTTTTTGTAACTTGTTTTTAAGTGAATAAAATAGTAACAACACAAGAATGGTAGCTGAATAAAAGAATAAAGAACATAAACAACAAACAAATTAAATTACAAATGGGAATATGTAATATGTATAGGATTTTTTTCACCACTCACACAGAATATAATGTATATAATTTAACCGTCAATTCTCAGCCAACGTTGGCAAACAACTGTCGAAATTCAGAATTCAGATTTCAGAAATGCCAGACATCGTAAGATAAATATTGGTGGGTTTTCAACACATTCTAAAATAAATTGTGCATATATATGTACTAGAAAGTTGAGTTATATATGTATTGAGCTGTTCAATGTAAGTGCAGCTTGAAGTTTGTCATATATAAAACAAATTTCAAATTTTTAATCAACACAACGAATCACAAAACTGAAATTATATATCGTTATTTAGACGAACTTTCATTCAAAAATTTATTATTAAAGCTTTAATAAAATAACTTTTGATAAATTTATTGAATTAATAATGACCGTGTTTATATAGTATATAAAATGTTTGGTATATTTTGAGGTGTACTTCAAGTCAAACTTATTGAATTAGATTTTTAGGTTAGGTAATTGTGATATCCTGTAATTTTATTACTTATAATTGATAATTAATTCATAATGGCAACAGGACTGGAAAGTTATGTCAATCGTATCCTTTTGTTTCTTCTAATATAGCCATATTCTTTTTCAATGATATTTAAAAAAGAAAATGGAATCCTCAATTTCTAGGTTATCTTTAACTGAAAATTTCTAGATACCGTGTCAATTATCACATCAGATGGCAGAAATTTCATTGTAAGTCATTTCTCAAAATGATATCAAACGAGAAAAATATAATAATAAAATGGTTATTTCAGGGAACATTGAGAGGATTTGATCAAACGATTAATTTGATTCTCGACGAATCACATGAGCGAGTCTACAGCTTAACACAAGGTGTTGAGCAAGTGGTCTTGGGGCTCCATATAATTAGAGGTGATAATGTGTACGTATTATAAAATGGACCCAAATGAAAAACTAATAAGAATGAATTTAAATATATATTACGTCACCTCTACTTTTTCTTTATAGAGCAATTATCGGCGAATTGGATGATGAAATGGATTCTCAACTTGATTTAACTGCAATCCGTGCAGAACCACTTACCTCTGTAGTTCATTAAATGATTACTATAAACCACAATGGTCCATATTAATTCTCATCGCCAAATAATTAATTTACCACTCTCATGATGTTAATGTAAATATTCAGTAAAAATCAAAAGACATGTTATTAATGGCGACACATGAGAAAAACATAAAAAATTCATTGAAAAATTATTAAAAAAGGCGATAATTATTTAAACAGATATAGACCAATATATTTTGCAAATATCAATATACATCTGAACAATTGTTTACGTAAGTCAGTACATATGTACATTATGTAGACGTAAAAAAATAAACTTCGAGGAAATAGAAGTTATTTATTGAAAGAAATTACCTTAACTCCTAATTGTCTTTATTTTTATGTAAAGTAAATAAGAATTTCTTAACCATATTTACAAACATAACACTTGTCCAATTTAAACCATTATACTTTTATCATCGTCATAATTCTGGCAAATACGTATATTTACAATTGATAATTCATAAAATAACTGAAAATTTCTACTAAACTACATTTTTTATTCGAATGATTATGATCAAGGTAGCACTATCATAAGTTATTGAAACTCATATAAGAGTTCCAAATAAATATTGGAAGTTCCAATGTAAATATATATACATACATATGTATATATATGTACATATACATATACATATTATTTTGCTAACACCTCACATCATATGAATACCAATTAAATTATTTCGATCATTCTATTTGAGCCATACATATATTTGTAAACTTGAGAGAAAAATCTCCCAAAGACTATAATTTTCGTTGCCAGCATTTATGAAGATTTATAAAAATTTAATTACTTATTTTCAACTAATTATGCAAATTGACATTTTAATAAACATATGTATATGTTTGTAATAAACTTCATCATTATGCTGCCATGAATATTTTACAAGTGACCTCCAATCATGTCAACAATTTTACTGAATATAATTAAATACGAAATCCTGCTATCTCATAATTTTATTAAATTTATTTACGGAGGTGATCTATTACTTCTTCCACCATTATTAGCTCGATTTCTATTTCTCCGTCTTACTCTTCCGCCTCGTCTCATAGGATTTTGATTTCCAGGATTCCAATCCGGTCCATTGACACTAAAATTCATATTATTTGGTCCATTAGGTCCATAACCCATCATAGGTTCGTTGGGTCCGGGCCCAGGTCCAAAATTTCCATAATTATTTGAGGGAAATGGCGGAGCATCATAATTCGGACCAATATCTCTAGGATCAGGGAATCCTAATCTGGGCGCAGGGCCAAGTAATCCAGGACCACCATTTCTCTGAGCATTATATCTTTGTTGATCGTATCCCATTTGATTGGGTCCCATTGGTGGACCATTTGGTCCCATTCCTGGTGGAATATTACCCATTGATCCCATTCCCATTGGCGCTACATTTGGTGGTTGCATATTACCACTCATCATTGATCCCATCGGTCCCATCGATCCCATATTACCCATCATTTGATTTGGCCCTAATGACATTGGCATACCACTTGGAATTTGCATACCAGGCCCAGGCATTCCGATAGATAAATCTTGCTGTGATTGCTGAGGTCCCATAGCGTTTGACATCATTCCACTTGGTCCAATATTTTGCGCTGTATGAATAACTCCCTCCATAGCTTTTCGCCGTGGATCAACACGAATTTGCGGCGGTGATTTTGGAGTATCTGGTTTCACAGGCGGTGGTGACATTGGTGAATCCGCAATGTCCATTTGTGATAAACGAAATATTTTACGAAGACGAGGATCATATTTTACAAGAGCATCATTCTTTGTAAGCTTGAGGCCAGTATAATTTGGACGTGGAATATCCACAACATATACTTTATAAGTTACTTGTGAATGAGATGCGATACTTGCATCAATTTCTGTGCATGGCACATGCGATGGCGCTGGTTTGAAAGGTAAACTGAGCATCTGTCTGAGATCAACATCAGAACGCGTAGAACTTTCTGGAAAGCCCGCGGCCGCAACTCTTAAATCTGTATCGCCAAAATCTTGCTGATATCGTTGACGAAAGTCCATATCTTGTCGCCGATGGTCCTGATCAACACGAGCACGAAGATCTGTATCCATTCCTACATCCATTGCAGTTATTCCAGAAGAATAAATACTTGTTTCTTGACGTAATGATTGATTTTCTTTCTTTAACTCAGATTGATTGGTACCACTTGATTTTGCCTCGTCCACACGACGTTGTCTTGGATCTCGTGACATTCTTGGATCTCTGGATGTCGAACCGGATTTTGTGGATGCTCTTGGACTACCAGTTTCATTTTCAGAATTGACATTTGTTGTTTTATCTATGATCATATTATGATCAAATAATGTGTCTTTATTTTTATTCACTTCATCTTTTAATAAAGAGTCGATTTTTGAATCTTTTTTTGAAGATGATCCACTTTGATGAGGTTTTATCGACGATAAAAGTTTCGTTACTTCAGCACTGATATCAATTTTACTGAGATCACCTAGTTTATCCACGATAACTGCTGGTTGAGGAATAGTTAAATCCTGTTGAATCACAGGAGGCTCTTTCGTTGGACTTTCATTATCGCTTCTCTCACTTTCATCTTTGAAATTGTCCTTAATAACAATCTGTAGATTACCACCATCTTCGTCATCATCATCGTCATCATCATCATCATCATCATGATCATCATCATTTTCTCTATCTTCGTCCTCCTCTGAATACCAATCTTCTTGAGATTTGGCTGTATCAGAGTCAATCGTACATTTCTCATCAATGTTACTGATACTTTCATTTGCTGCACGTTGCTGTTGTTGAATACGCAAAAATAATTCTTGCGCTTTCTTCGGTAAATTTGGTGGTATATCATGATCAGTAAGTAATACTTCATCTGAATTATTGCCTTGTCCCATGGAAGATATATTTTTTGTATTATCATTAGCTTCAATTTCAGCTTCTTTTTCCTTTAAATTATCACTCGTTTTATCTTTATTTTTATCATCTTCATCAGTAGGTACTGCAATCACAAGGTCAGATTCTTCATCATGATCACTCTCATCATCAAATTTAGACTGTGATAAATTTGCTGCTTCATCAGCTATACTAACAACCGATGATGACTTAGGACCATTTGTCAAAAGTTGCCGCAAATCTATATCCTTTGACATAGCACTTGATTGATCAATTTGCTGCCCTCGCGCTCCCATTATATCGATATCATTAGATGTATTATTTGTATTATCTTTGTCCTTCAATTTGATAGAATCATTTTCACCTGTAGGACTGCCTTGAATTTCATTATAAAATTCCATATTAGCAATACACTGCTGAAGTAAAATACGTTGCTGGAGTTGTTGTTGCACAGCTAAACTTAAAGCTACGTTTGGAAGATGAAGCCCCAATTGACTAACAGATTGAAGGAGCATTATTTGTTCCAACGGTACTCTATCTTCATCGGAACCCCATCGTGTCTTTTTACCAGCTGGTTTTCTATCTATTGACGAATTTGTCGATCTCTTTTGATGATTTAATTGTGGACTCTCCATGCTATTCAATGTCACATGAGAATCATCATCTTTTTCACTTGATGAATTTGTCGTTGGTGCAGTTAATGTAACGTCAAATAGACTCGGTATTTTTTGAGTGGTGGTATCATGACCCTCAGCAAGATTTCGTGCTGTATTATTAATCATCATTAATGCGCCTTCACGACTAAGACGCGGGAAGTCACCTAAAATTTCTTTTGGTGCAGTTTCTAAATGTTTCAATAAAATATTTTTCACTTGCTCGTTAAGGGGCTCATGAGAAAATTTACAATTATCACCATTATTACATTTAAGTCCAGTATGGAAGAACTTACAGGGAAAATCATGATGCATATACAAACATTTATCCCTTTTTGCACAGCAGTCCATTAAATAAAATTTACAAAGTTCCATTTTACGGGGTGGCATTGCATTATGAGAATATGGACAGTCATCACCACGATGACATTTGCCCTGCATATAATAAAGGCAAATAGCATCAGGATCTTGATTATGATCATTATTCTGATTACGTCTCCCATTACGTTCATTTCGTAATTGTCCACGAGTTTTATTTTTACAACCACGATCATTCTTTGCTCCTCGACGATTCGTTATTCCACGTCCACTGCTACGTTTATCAGAATCTCGATGTCGACTCGATCTTTCTTCAGAATCTCTGTCGGAATTGTTATCAAAATTTTCTCGCTCATGAGAACGTCTGGAAAGTGGTGGACTGCTGTCATGAATTTCTCTACGTACTGGTGATGCTCCTCGGACAAAAAGCATTTCATCATCATCTTCATTACCATTTTCCTCCTCGCTCAATCGTCTTCTCTAAAAAATTAAAAAAAAAAAAAACAAAACGTAAATATATATCAAATAAATAACAAAATTAATATTCAAATAATGATTACTTTAAATAAACATAAAATATTATTAGAATTCATAAACAAACCTTTTGTTCTTTTGCACGATCTTCTTCTTTGTCATCACGAGTTCTTTTTCGACTTCGACTACGACTACTGCTTTTACTTCTACTCGATTTGCTATCTTGATTTTTCGAACGATCTTGTTCGAGCACAGCTCTTATTGCTTTCTCAACATCACCTGCCCAGTCCTCTGATGGATTTTTATATTTACCAAATCTATCAGATTTACTACCACTGCTCGTTGTGCTCGACGATGATTTTTTATTTTTACTTGATTTTGAATCTAAATTTTTCCCTCTTGATGATTCAGATTTAGATGGTGATGACGACGATGTTTTGGATGGCTCGGGTGCAAGTTTTGTAACTGCAATTGGTACAACTGGCTCATCATCCTCATCGGAAGGAATTTCACCATCTTCCAGGTCGTCGTTGTCTGCATTGCTGTTTTTAATATAACAAGAAAATAAATACTTTTAGAATTGATTACTACATAGATTATTAAAATTATATCAATCACAGTGTTTTATTTTGATCACGTAAACGATGAAAACGATAATGATGACGATTTGATAGTATACAAAAAAAAAAAAAAAATTCGATAATCAATAGATTTACGATAAGAAATAGTTCATAATAAAATTATGAATAGAGTAATGTAATGGCAATTGTGAATTCTGCTCATTTATCACAAGTCTGCCATTAGAAGAATATATGATGAAGTCAGGTGTGATTCATCATTATCTCTGTACATAACTCTATAAATATGTATCAACATTTGCGTATGTAATTATGGATAAACATGTGTGATGGTATTTTATTTGCTTGATAGTAAGAAATATGGATTTCAGCTAAAGCAAATATTTACTCCATCAAAAAAACATTCACCTTGTCATAATCATAAATGAAAAGAATCGTCTAATAAATCAATTTTAATTATGAAAATCAATTTTTTTTCTCTCCTCCAATTGCCTAGACAACGATTGGCAAACGTTATAACAATAAACGAGTTGACGATAAATTTGTCAATACTATTGAAATTGAATGGCAACGTTATTGAATATGAAGTATGTCTCGATGATGAATAAGTTTTCTTTTTTTTTATTTTTTATTTTCTAATATTCCGTTGCTCAGCGTGGACATGTACATCTTCTCCATTACTGTATGCATTGTACTATACAGTATACATTAATTTTAGTATACTAATCGAGACAAAAACATTATTCCATTATAGAAGTGTCGTCATGCGACACGTGTGTAATATCACCTTTAACTCAACACACTGATACAGCCAATCACAGTCCATCTTGCGTCTGTATTTAGTACTGTACCTCAGACACACCTCTTACGATTGGCTATCGAGTCCGGTCGAAAGAACAAATGAAAAGCATTATTGAAATAGCCGCAAATTCTTTTTTTTTTTTTTTAAATTAGAGAAATTTCCATTTGTTCAAAATTGAGAAAAATGCAAAAAGAAAATTGTGTTTTAATAATTTGAATTGTTTAAAAATCAACATCTTTGTAAATAAATATGATAGGTTATAGGTATCAGCAAGGAGATTATAGAATAACCTATAAATAAATGCATGCTTTTTAAATGATGTTTCCATGTTGAATAGTTTTGAAGATATAAAAAAATGTTGGCACAAAAAAAATATTTATCGATTTTCAAACAATTCAAACGGTTCAAATGAATTATTGAAACAGAATTTTTTGATTTTTCTCAACCCTGAATCTGCATAATTTTCTCTAATTAAAAAAAAAAAAAAGGAAAAATTGCAGTTATATCAATATTATTTTTCACGGACTATTTTCCGCTATTTCAACCGAACTAATCGTAATGCGTCGGACAAAAGAATGGTACATGTGCCATGCCATGCGAGCCAATAGATTGACAACAAAGCAAAAAATAATAACTTTTCATCATATTAAACAAGAGTCTAACTGCAATATAACAAATTAATATGTAGTATAAAAGAAAAACCACATCCGTTTGTAGAAAAATTGAATTGAAAAAAAAAAAAATAAGAATCATAATTTTTCTATGCAAGGCAAATCTTTGAATCCATACCCAAATATTACCCAATTAATTAATAGAATTAGCAATATATTTAATCAACATTAACGCCAAAGACACATTAGTTAATTTATATTAATAAAAATTCAACAAGTTATTTTCCCGAACACTACTGAAATAAGAATATATAAATATATATATTTAAGAAACCTTACCAAATCTATAGAGCATCATCATCATCATCATCATCATAAACATTTTATCATAGTGTCTCAATTCCATCATTATCATAATCATCATCATCATCATTTTCATAATCATAATCATAATCATCATCATTGGCATCATTATCGGTGCATCATATAAAAACTTGGATCATTACACAAAAAATATTCACCACAACTACCACCTGTTATTCATTCATAATATACATTATCTAGTTTGATGATAATGGTAAAGTAAAGCGTTTTGTTTGTCAATCGTCATCATCATCATCATCATCATCATCATCATCAATTATTCATAGTAAGGGTTCAGTATTAAAATCAAAGAGCAAAAGTCACCGTTACGTGATTACGTATTTTGATTCTGTCCCACGTGCAAGGCATGTATATGGTTAATGTTTGTGTGTGTACATGTGTGTATATATATGAGAACATGATGTAGATGTATATATGGGTCTGTATTTGTACAGTTTATTTTATCGCCATACGCATTTGTCAAGATAGGCTCGTCCAATATGTATAGTTAACGTCATACGTCTGTGATAATAGAAATTACAAAGTTATAATTTCAGTTCGTGTATAGATAAATAATGAACTACACGAGCGAATAAATAAAAGAAATTCCACTGCTTTATATCCTCTCTTATGACTGACATAGATAATTTTTTTAAATTTATTTTACTCCGTTTAAAACTATATCCCCTATGTTTTTCCACTCTATATATGTAATCGATTTACTCTCATGATATAATAAAGACATTGAGAGAAATAAAGTAAGCCAGCCAACTCGAGCACCCACATACTTTTTACCAATGTAAACCACGCAATTGCATAATATCACAAGTAGCCTTCTCCATTAAGTTTATCAATGAAATTTCAAAGAGCCACTGAATAATTATCGTGACATATTATTTCGGATTATTTTCTCAACTGTGGATGGAACATGAGAAAAAAGTCCAAATAAAATAAACAGGCCTCTGAAAGTTGACACGACATTGATCAATAAATGATTATATAGAATAAAAAAAAAAATAAATGAATAAATAAATAAATAAAATATCGTTGTTTGGGCGTGGATTAGGTAACGGTGTGTCACACTAGCTGGCTGGCATTTGAGGGGCTGAACATTGGGGAATCTTCATGAAGATGTTATAGGCTCTCCAAATAAATAGCGTAAGAGTGGTGAAGGTTTTTTTTTTATGCCGTCAATTAGAGGGACGCGGCGGTATTTATTTTATTTTCGTTCGCGAGTTCCACGCATGATTTTACGTATTTGATTATTTATATTCCATTATTCGTCGTCGCGTCTGTCTGCTATTTTTTTGTTTTAAAATAGAAAAAAAATTAGAAGGCAAACCTTTGAATGAGAGTCTCGGTCGCGGTGACACTCTCAAGTGCCATGTTCGACTATTCGACTCTGTATATAAGACTCCTATTTATTCCACCCGCCGATCGATCGATCGTACTGTCTTTTTATTTATTTATTTATTTTCTTTTTTTCTTTATCCTCTATGTATTTATCAATTTTTATTTATTATAGACATTCGCCACTACGAGCGTAACTCTGCTCGTTCGATAAATCGACCCGACACTCGAACGCCTTTTGAAATTTCGACTCGCCTGAATTTTATCATTTAAACTCCTCGTTGATTATTTGCCCTCGCAGCAGCTGCTGATGAACACGAGCAAGAAACCTGACGGTAGACAACCGTCTACGGGATTTTATCCCAATGTTTCTTTCAACTGGCTCTTGTCCTCTTTTCCCTCTCTTACTCTTTCTTTTTCGTTAATTGTCCCTCCCTCTCGCTCGCTCTCAATAGCATGAGCCTTGACTAAAATGTCGTCTGGTTTTAATACTTTTTTTTATTTATTTATATATTTTTTTGTTCTCACTCGTTTTCTCTTTGTATACTTAGTTGTATTTTGTATCAAATTATTCTCTCTTTAATTTCATGAATATCACTTGTATGCTGTCCCTCAAAATATTTATTCAAATAAAATATTTGATTGTGTCCCCTTTATCTTCAACCGAGTGGCAACAACGTCATTGTAGTTGACGTGGCATGGCCGACCACCGATGTCGACGAACGTTAATACGTCTGGGCACGGCTGCTTCTTGTGTGTGTGCGCGCAGTACGACAATCTATAGTGTTCCCTCTCTCATCACGTGATTTATCGATTTGTATGCGTGTTTATATACGTATTGTATATACACATGAGAAAAGTATGTTTGTATATCGTTACGTTTGTGTTACGTCTCTTTTTTTATCTTTGTATTTGCGCCCGCGCGTGTATTTAGCGACGCAAAAGCAAGAATTTACGTGCGCATCATGACCTCGTTTTGTCTCGTCATTTAAAATGTATTGAAATTTACTTTTTTTTTTTTTCCCCCTTTATAAAACTTTGTTTCTCGCCTCTCCACCACTATATATCTCAAGTGGATCCCGCAAAACTTTATTGATGCTTACACGTTTCGTTTTTCTTTTTTTTTTATAATTCTCTTCTCTAGCAAATATTTTTGGAGATAATGTCTAGAGGAATTATTAAAATGTGGTGAATAACCTCAAAGACCGCGCGTGCACGCATTTGTTGCGATGAGAGAGGACTGTGACGTTGATTTTGTTGTCCGTTTTGACCCCCTTTAATTTTTTTTTTTTTTCAATATATTTCACGCTTATTGTACTTTTTTTTTTTTTTTTTTTTTTGGCGCTCTGGCCTAATGGCGTCTCGAGTGTGCAGGTTATTTTAATCGTCAGATTAATTTGAACGCGCGCGCATATGATATTTGATGGCTTTTGGCTTGTCTTTTGTATAAAGTCTCTGGGTAAACGACAAAAGTACGATCGGTAGCTGATTATTTATCTCTCTGAAGAAAATCGATGGAATAATATTATACAATTGTTTTACGATCGGTGGTAAATCAGTATATAAAATTGTATATAATCGATAAAGAGAAACTTGAAATATTAACTAAACATGGCCACATCTGGAACTATTCTGAGTCGAGGCCAAGCCGATGGCTTCACAAACGATATACGAGTCTCTTCCAAAATGAAAGGAGAGATGGAAGGCTAATGTTTCTCTACCAATCGTGTTCATTTATTAATGTCACGTGACTGCGTCATTTTCACATAGTTCACCTCTCCCACTTGGATTGTCTTGCTCTCTCTCTCCTGTAATAGCACTGCGTCGTTATTCGGACAAATCCCAAAAGAAAAAATTTCTATGTATTCACAAAGAAGGGCTCATCAACGTGCGATTCATGCGCCGCTCTATCGGTCACATTACACACTATTTGAAGGTCCGCAATTCCGATAGTTCCATTTCATTTGTAAAAATTTTATAACGAACAAAATTAAATCTCCAATTAAAAATTTTTATCATTAAATACACAATGTGTAGAATACACATCAGATATCTGTTTTTTTTTTTATAACTGAGTAAAACTAATTAATTAAATTTAATCGAAAATCCTCTTAATGGCGTGAATGTTACATTTTTTTAAAATTCTTATCATTTCTTAAAAAAATTCAACTTTCATGTTTGAATTGTAATCTAGTAATAGAAATTAATTAATTTATTACTCAATGATTATTTGATTATAAAGCACAACTTATTCATTTGAGTGATAGCTATGTAATTGTGTCAATTTTATCGTAATTTGTTAATTTTATTTTATTCAGTCTTGGCGCCATTGTAGAAAAATTAGAGCGCGAAAAATTATTTTCTCAACAGATGTATATTGACATAACAAATATTACTCCTAAAATATCCATGTATAATAATAAAATGTATGATAATAAAATTGAATTGATAAAGCACAGACATTTGCAAATATTTTAGTTTGTTCAATTGAACAAATAAATGGTTCATGATTTGGAGCACTGAAAACAAAAATTGATTTTTGTTCTTTTCATTATATGAATAATAAGATTGTTACTTAAATTTATTTCATCTAAACATAAATGTGTATATTTATTATTCAATTATATGTAAAATGAAATATATTTTATAGATCATTAAAAGAAAAAAAAACCAAGAGAAAGAAAAAGGGATTTATAATGAACAATTGCATTACGCACTATATAATTTATCAACAGTCTAAAATAATGGAGCAAAGTTATCAACAATACATAATTGCATTTTGCTATAAAAGCGGCAAATCAACAATATTCAAATGACTTTTATACATTAATTTTATTGGTGATTAAGACGAATCATTATGAAAAATTTGTAAACAAATAGTTTGAATAAAAGTTTGGGCGAGCTACGAAGTTAGTTGATGCCAATAGTTCACTATGTTCTGTTTGCATGTGAAACAAAAAAATGGCAAGTGAGAATTTATGATAAATTAATCAATCAAATATTTTCTGTTGAAAAATTTTGTTAATTTATTTCTTCTACAGAGGGATACAATAAAATAATGATGAACAAACGTGTTTGGGGGTTTTTTATGGATTTCATAATTTTTCTATTGATTCTACAAGCTTGTTCACTAGTACAAACGTAAGTAATATCAGCAAAATATTAAATCAAAAGAAAAATATATGCATAAATTCATATACAAATATTTTTAGGATTGAAGTGCAGACTGGACAAATCAAAGATGAAAAATTGATAGAAAAAGCGTCTACTATAAATGTAACGGCAAATGTGTCAGATACAATCAAATTTGATTTGTCAAGTGAACCAGAGTTTCGTATTATCCTTGAAGATTTTAAACATGAAGATATATTACCTGAATTATATGACGAAGTTGCTTGGATGAAAAGATTTAGTACTGAAAAAGATGAATTAACAACAACACCGATAATAGGGCAACTTGGCACAAATGCAGAAAAAGGTCTAGATATTTTGAAAATTCCAGATGAAAATAATCACTTTAATAGAAATATGTTACGGATAGAAAATGAAAGTCTCACCAATTTTATGAACCTCATTCCATCGGTGCCTCAAAGCGATGAGAAAAATATATCAACTATAAAATACAATTCAACAACTCTCAAAAATGCACTTTATCATACACTTATTAGTAATGCATGGACACATTATTTAGAACCATTACTTCATATAGCAGCTGCTAAACCCACATCGAATTCGTTTAACATAACAAAAAATGCTGCAAGAAAGAATTTTGATCAAATTAAAATTGGACAACGCCAGGATAAATTACCAATAACGTTTTATAATCAAACAAATAATTTTACAGCAAACGCATTAAAAACATTATTAGAAGCTCATATAAGATTGTCAATAAATAATGCATCAACATCAAACAAGTCTAATGACTCAATAAGTTCGACTTTTCAAGATTTACCAACAGTACAGTCAATGCATTCACGAATTCAAAATGCCAGTGGTAACATTAAAAATATCACAATTACCAATGATCCAAGAATCCGGATAACTATTACAAATAAATCACAACCAACAAATGATAGCTTAATTTTCGAAATTGATACAACCGCGTCCTCGTCAATGGAGGCAATGATAACTCCACAAACACAAAAATCCAATCCTATTCAAAATATTAAAAATGGAGCAGCTCGAAGTTTAATACAAATATCGAAAAATAATACCAATAATGATAATCTTGGATCAATTAATATAACAACTCCGTTACAAGATTATAATAATTCGAAAATTCGGCCGCCATATAGTGCGCGATATTCACGAATTCATAAGCCAGCATTGAATGACCGTAAAATACAAAAGCGAGAAATAGCATTCAATAGTGATTATAATGCAGCACAGCGTCAAGAATTGGCATCATATTTTTATAATGAACAAAAAATTCGTGAAAATTATCCGACTTATGCAAAGCCTATCGTCGATGATGGCAATTTTCCATTGAACATTTACAGTACTGATGACATTAATGAAGGAACAGGAATTGATGTTTATCCTTTTCAAGCATTGTATGCGAGAAATTTAGATTTTTCGCCTCCTGACGAATCATTTGATGAAACTTTAAATTTGAATTCCAATATGACTCAAAATTTGCACACTGACATAAATGATTCGTCTTTATTGTATTTGGCTGATAAACTTGGTTATTCCATTATCGATGATACTGTAATGACACCCACAACCACGGAAATAATTACTGAAAATGAAACAATTTATTCCAAAAAGAAATCACCTACAATTTCTAATATTACGGAGAAGAAACAAACAAAAATTAATGCACGAAAAAATTCTGTAAGCAAACGTAATGGTCACAAGTCGAAATCAAAATCTAAAAAAAACAGAAAAAGCAGTACGCGAAAAAATAAAAAAAATGGAAGAAAATCATCAGTTAAATCTACGAAACGGAGGAATAATAAAAAAAGTAAATCAAACACTACAAAATACTCGAAAAATCGAAACAATCATAAAAGTAATAGTAATACACAAAACGTATTGAAAAAAAAGCGAAAAGCTTCAAAAACAAGATCAAGTAGTGGAGATGAATCGTAAAGAAAATCGTAAACGCAATAATCAACATACTCGCGAGATAGAGTATCGTTCATTGTAATTATTGAATACACATAAACAAATAATAAACATATAATAATGCCAAGAAATTGTTTATCGATTTATTGTGCGTGAAATGAAGATATTTATCTAATATTCGTGTTGAATAGAAAAATAATAAATTATTTATTTAATCAATATTGATATATATGCACTTATAACAGCTTTGAAATAACAGTTTCATTATTCAAACTTGAAAAATTAATTATAAAGTAAGTATTACTCACTATAATTTAAAATCATCAGTCAGCAGTCTTCTTATCCTTCTATATTTTCTACACATTCACTGTCAGCTTCTAATTTTTCTTTGGGTTGTTCAATTTTCTCCTTTACTTGTTCTGTCGAGCGATGATGGAATACAAAAGAAATTCCACTAGACCAACATTGTCGTAAAGAAACATCAGGAAGATGTCTTGAATTATGAGCATGACGCCAATCGGATAAATCCGAATTGCAATCAGATTGTTCTGGTGGTCCTTTTACTTCCACTCCACCCACACATCGTTTACATTTGAATCTAAAAAAAAAAAAAATGGCATCAATAATAATAGTTTCATAATACAATAAATATGTAAAGAAGATTTTATATTATCGATAAAAATTATTATAATTACTTTGAATGTGTGTCGGAAACAGTATTCTCCTCGAGTTTAAACAAATCTCGGAGATCAGTAAGAGTGAAATGACGGCAAACATCATCCTCTTGATCAACAACTGTAGAACTCAAAGCTTTTTTGTGCGCTTGACGTTGAAATATTTTTTCCTCAATTGTACCAGTCTGAAACAAAAAAATCAATTTGATGAATTAATATATTTTCATTAATCATATACATTCTATTAATTTTTATATCTGAATAAAATTTAACTTACACAAAGAAAACGATAAATAAAGCAAGGCTTTTTTTGACCATCACGCCACACACGGGCCATTGCTTGATCATCATTAGCTGGATTCCAATCGGGATCAAACATGACTAATCGATTGGCTCCAATTAAATTCAAACCACAGCCACCGGCTTTTGAGCTCAACATGAAGATAAAATCACCGCTGTTTGGATTATTGAAGCTATCGACAACTTTTGCTCGTTTTTTTATTGACATTGTACCATCTAAACGTACGTAATGATATGTTCGCTTGCGACAAAGTTTCTCGAATAAATCCAAAGTTTGGGTATAATTTGAAACTAAAACTATTTTGTCTTTTGTCGTTGATTTGATAGACGCAAGAAGGAAATCCAACACCATTAATTTTCCAGATAGTTCCGGTAATACGTCCCTAAAAAAAAAAAATATGTATACATTAGGGTGCTTTTTTTGAGGGGACTATTTTTTTTCTCACGGGATGGACGAAATATTACTCTAAACATTCAAAAAAAAATTCCTACTAAAGATGAGCTCTTAATTTTAATATTAAGCACTGTCGCCATCAATTTGAAATTTTCTTATTTAATTAACACGAAAATCTCGATTTTTTTATTTATTTATTCATGCATAGCTTCGCGGCATTTCATGCTATTTAATTGGTTCTCAGCAGAAATTGTTTCTTCTTATCGATATACAATTAATCTTTGATAATGTTGACAAACATACTTTGGATTATAATTGGCAGGAAGCAACTTTGAAGCACCTTCAAATCCCTCGGAATTCGCTAAAATTTTCTCGTACACAAGATCAGGATGATTACATAATTTTTTTAACAATGTGATCGCTGATAGAGCTGTTAAAGTTCCACCCTTCTTCACATCACTATCATGATCTATAAAAGAACAAAAAATAAGAATAGTAAATGCAATACAATAAATAATAGATCTCATGCTATTTCAATAATAGTTAAATAGTAATGTAATATTTTTTTCTTACTTTGCATTGATTTACGAATAGATTCACTTTGAATGAAATTTTTGTAAATCTGAGTTTGTAATTGTGTCATCTTTATACAGACAACAAGTTCGTATTTTATAGGTAAATATTTGGAAAGTAATGCACTTGTACGTCTAATAAGACATTTATTAACAACTGTAACGAGTTCATTAAGTCTTTCTTGAGCGACTTGCCGTTCACTGTCTGTTGCAGCCGCATCTTGACCACGTAAAATTGGATTTTCGAATTTTCGACGAAATTCTTGCGCTGTACCCAAAAGTCCTTGATTGACAAAATGAACAAGTGAAAAATATTCAAGTAAATCATTTTGTATGGGCGTTCCACTGAGCAATACTCGTCGTTTTGCTTTTAATCCCATCAATGACTGATACGTTTGATTTTCCGAATTCTTCAGTCTATGTCCTTCATCACAAAGTACCAGACCAACTTCATCATTATGAAGTACATGAGCATGAAGACGAAATGTTTCATAACTAATAATTAATATTGGATTAACACAACGACGACCATATGTTTTCATAAAACCTACGAGCTTTGTGTCAATTTCACTCTTACTTCCACCATCAATAGCCAGCGGACGAACTCGATTATTCAGCCACTTGAAAATTTCATTATACCAATTTTTCACAAGTGAACTTGGCGCAACGATAATTGCTTTTTCTATTAGAGGTTTAGCTTCTGGACCTTGTTTCAATAATGTCCATAATAATGTAATGCATTGAAGTGTCTTTCCAAGACCCATTTCATCAGCCATTATGCATCCAAAAGCATTTTCAATTCTCACTCCTGTAACACACTCATACATAAATTTCACACCTTCCCTTTGATGTGGTCGCAGAATGTTGCAGAGAATTGGATCAACAACAACATGAACTAAGCATTTGTTTCTGAAATTAATTTTTTAACAATTATATATCATGCCAAAAAATTATTTGTTCAACTTGCCCATATGAATATATATCATCCAGCTCTGAGGTAAAGATACATATACAGACATATATAAATAATATTAATAATTATATTCTTACTCATCAAGTTTAAGTCGATCGTGTTCAGATAACTCTGGTGGACTGTAAACAACTAAAGCATTGGCTTCGTATGGATCATGCAATGGTCGTCTCGGCCCTGAAAATCGTGTTCCCAAAGATCTACCAGAAAGCTCATAGCCTGGTATTGGAATTTTGAAGGGTTTATTTAATAGCTTCCGGATTTTTTCTTCCTATAATTAATAATATATCAATTATGATATTCTCTAAACTTGATGGAATAAAATAAAAAGATAAAAAAAAAACATTCTTTGTCTTACGTGTTCTGATATAATTTCTTGGTTGGTCGACACATCTTCCGCAGTTAATTGTAGGCATTTTCGTTCAGGGATAAGGATTGATTTTTTCTTAGAAGCCAATCTTGTCTTCTTCACTGGCTGAATAATGTC